>JANSTX010009667.1:8259-37607 GCA_027564355.1 Penthetria funebris | reverse complement strand
GATTAATATAATTATATTATATATAATTATATTGTTCTTTTGTATTATATACCTGTAGTTTTAGGCGGGTAACAAAGCGTACCTCCCATGTATAATTTTTACTCCTTACTTATTAAAATAAGTTATATGATAGTAACATTCACTAATTTATGCGAACATTCTAGGTACGAGATATCAACTATTTTGCAATTCTCATTAATGAATATTTATATATTATGTTGTGATTCGTTAAACAATTTCCAGGGCCTACAAGAATTGGAAACCAATTATACGTTTCTCTTGTTTTAACTGGTGATCGACACAAATTTCAAATAATCTAAATTTATGTATCTTATCTGTACTATCGGCACGGATGCGAAACTTGGAATGTGACAAATAATATCGTGTCGCAAATTCAGGAATTTGTCAATAGGTGGCTGAGGCTCGTACTTAAAATTTTCTGGTAAAATAGAAGATCGAACGAGGGAGGCTAAACGATCCAGAGGCGATACAGTGATCAAACGTAAACTGAGGCGATCAGTCAATAATATTAAAAAATAGGGTAATAGAAGAGGCGATCGTCCGGAAATAACGTAACGAAACCCCAGGGTAATCTAATGCCAGCGATTGGAGATGGAGTGTGGAATGTACTGTACATAGTAAAGAATGACTGTTGTTCAATGACGTCCTATATTCACACATCTAGTAAAAGTCGAGGTGATAATTCAACCACCAGTCTATTGATTAAAATTATCAAATAAAGATTTATCTGAATTTGAAGGTTCATTTACATTGAGATTATAAATTCCGCGTTACTTGGCGGAAATACATTTTCTCAAATTATACTCATAGCACAATATATTTATGACATAAACGTCAAATTAATTATAATGTCCTCGCAATTAATAACACGATATGCTACAGAAAAAGAGATTGTGATGTTTTTGTTTGTTATATAATAAAAACTATGAATAAAAAAAATATAGTTGTTAAGATAAGTTATTAAGCCCATAAACAAACATTTACCTTATTCCGTAAGTTTCTAGTTCATTTTGCGGTTTAAGATTTCAAAATATTACATACGTGAAATGAATAAATAATATATGCATTTCGACGAGCATGCATGTTATTCATACATTGAAATTTTAAAAATGCACTTGCTCAATGTACTTGAATATTGTGGAATTATAAAGACATCAGTTCGTTACTCATTTAAAAATATTGATTTAATGATTTTTTGATTTAATTTTTTTTTTTTAATTATATAATAATTGAATAGACATAATCATAAAAAGTGTGTAACTCTATAAATTTGGAAATAAGACTTCAAATAAGATATTCAATCGCATTTATTCTAAAATAAATAGACACATTACACCTAGATTTATACATACATGGTTACGGCTAAATTTCAACTGAATATCAGAATTGGATGATACCATTACGAAGATGACATATGATTACCTCAGATTTCTTATCGGGTGTCTACAACAATGTACAGCATTATAGAAATCCCTAAGAAATAGAGGGATAGAGGGAAATCTGAGAATTTGGATACAGAACATGTTTTTAGAAAGACAGTTATGGTAAAGTCAGGCACATCAGTCCTGAAATAAAACAAACAATAAATATGTATTCTCAGAATAGCGTCCTTAAATTATCTACCAGTGAACTAAAAAATCAGTAATAATTAAAAATTATGGGGTAATTAAACAATAAATGACACCCTTATAAAAACAGTGACGCCATTCAATGACAGGAGGAATGTACATATTATAGGTTTTAATATACTCGGTAGAACGTACTGTGTAATAACAAATATGAAATCAATAATGTTGTGGGAGAAGTCTAATAAAAGCATAGTTGGAAAACTAAATATACTGATATCACGTTAAAAATGGGATCAATTATTCAGACATGTTATCAAATATATCAATTGGGATCAATTATTCAGACATGTTATCAAATATATCAAAAAAAATAATTTGTATACAATTTAGTAAGTTTCATAACTCTAAAAATATTATAAAAGAATTATATATCAATTCAAAATTAGTTTTCGAATAACATGAAGGGTCTAAATAGGCTCATTCGAAACAATGACGTAAGAGTACGTAGAAGAGTAATAAAGTTAAAAGTAAATAAAGTAAATAGGCTCGCTAGAAACAATGACGTAAGAGTACGTATAAGAGTAATAAAGTTATGTATACTTGTGTGAGGTGCCGATAAAATGTGGGTACAAAATACTCCCTTATGCGGGATGAAAAATATGTAACTAATTCTAGAGCTTCTATGAATATGTCTATCAAAGATGGAATACTAGAGATCATTCCACTAAAGCATTTTATAGATAATTATGACGAAAATATTAATTTTAAGAATTTACACGAAAATGGCTTCAAAGGATTTTAGTCTATCCTTAAACTTGGATCGTGCACTATTCTCTATTAATATATGCTAAATTTATGTTGCTGCCAGAAAATTGCGTAAAATATGCTAATCTTCTCTGAAAATAAATGTTGTTTTTTTATAAAATTGAAAACCATAATTAAAAATAAACTTTAAAAATAAGTTTTTCATTAATAAATAAAATAACATGTACTCATAATATCGCATACAAATCACGGTTGATTGCGGTTTGGAAATTTTACTATTACACTATAGGTCTATAGCATAGTCCATAGTCGTGTTGAATAAAATAAATACAAAAATCAATGGAGCAAGTAATGTAAATATTAAAAACGAAAATTTAAAAACTGTCACCTAAATACCTAATTAAAATTATTAGTCATCAAACAGATTTCAATTTCAATGTGTGGATAAAATAAGAAGTAACTACCAACACGAGTAAACCACTAATAAATGATTCATTTAAATGCATTAACTTGCACTTTTTAATGTTACGATTTAGAAGACGCATGGACAAACAGTAATTAATGTGATTAAAATTTAAAGCCACATTTATTCTGCAAATTGAGCTGATATTTAAAATCGACTATATTCTATATTACATATTCCATACTCCGGGGCAGCATAAGCAAATTAATTAACAGGGTATTCACATTAATGCAAGTTTATTGCATTCCATTAGACGTTAGTTCATGAATCAGTGATTCTAACGCTGATGTCAAGACTCCATATGGTTAACAACCTTAGTTTGATTTAAAAACATATTTCAGCTTATACCAGGGAGCTGAACTGCAAACAAAAAATATGGGTTTAATATTATAATATTTATAGAAAGTGAATGGATGAAATTAGGATGAATATATTAACAAAAAGTTTAAAATGTCAGGATACACATTCTATATTAATTTTTATTGTAAATTTATTAGGACGGAGATCAGTAATTAATCAGTATTAAATGTAAATAATTAGAATGTTTCTATGTCAGTATGATATTTAATGTGCTTGTGTTAATTTAAAATAAAATCGGGTATAATTGGAATGATGATGTAACTTATGGTTTGAAACAATCAACCAAAGATCATCTTATGCTCATATGTTGTTTGGTTTAAGTTTTCATATTACATGCATATTGGAAATGGCAAATTATGTACGCATACAGATTAAGATAATAATTATTAATTCCTAGATCATTCATTTATACTATATTTCAAACTGAAACTAGAACTGAACAACTGTATCTATACTAATCTTTATCCGTAATCGAGCATCGCATGGACAATGTGTATACGAATAAACTAAAGATTAACAATAGGAATACAACCTGATTGAAGCTAACAATTCTTAGTTAAAATTAAATTTGAAAAATATAATGTGATTTGGATTACTAAGATTAGTGCAGTAACTTACTTAGTTTTTACTCAGTGTAACCTGGACCGGATCAAATCTGGAATAGAAAAGAAAATATATGAAAAAAAACTATAATATTATTGTTAATATAATAAATTATTAATTTGTTTTTTTTTTTTCTGATAATCAGCATTTTCAAAAATGAAATCCTTAAATTTAGACCATACAGTATTTACAGATATTCTCAGGTGCTTCAATTACTATTTTTAACTATCCGCACCATAAAAAAAAACTTTGTTGATTAAATCATTAATGATTCAATTTTAACTTATACGCTCTATTTTGTTAGCATGTTAGCATGGCAATTATTCTGCTGAGATTACATATTTCACCCTAAAAGTGTGCTACTATGTGTGTGTTGAAAAATTTAGACTTTATTATGAGAAACATGATTGACACTACCTAATTATTATTTGTTATGTATTTTTAAAAAAAAGTTCATGACGAATAGAGTGATCGACTATCATCGAGGTTAGTCAACCAATGATTGTAATGTCGTCTGATCGAGGCTAAAAAGATGGTGTTTGTCGATTGGTAGAAAAAGCAACTAAAGAACAAACTTGGTTGCTGACGATTTATGCACCACTCTACTGAAATATTCAAATGCAAATTTCAATTATAGTTATGTACAGTAATCATAATCGTATGATTGGTTGTACTATATTTGCACACAATAGAATATACAAAGAAACTTAGACCGAAAAGATGCACCAGAAATCAAATAGATCACATAACTATTAGTAAAATTAGTAAACGATGGTGACATTCTCGTTCATAGTTATAGAGATGCTGATGTTTTTAGTGATTATAACTTTTGACAATTGAACAGAAAAAGTTAAAACTTATAGCAAACAGGAGAGACTGAGTCATACATCAAGGTCAAATTAGAAAGGATTGTGTGCTCACAATTCAGTCTAAAGATCAATGCACATTTGGGTTCAATGGTGATGAAATAGTCTTCGTAGGTGCCTCAGGCACATACATAAAATTTCTTTCCAAACAATATCAAACGAAAATTTGTCGAGACTGCCTGATCTGGAGGCGTAAAACAGGATTCTAAGAAAGTGAAATTGGATAGGGCATATACTGTAGCGATATTACAATATTACAATCAGAGTTAACAATTGTTATGATCTAATTATATCTGAATCGTGTAATGTGAGATAAAAAATGTGCATCTGGAACGTTCACGTGTACACGCGGCTGATGCATCATTCTACCACATCATAAAATCAACATCTAATTCTATGTATTCATAAATTTTGGGAAAATTTTATTACCAAAACAAAAAATTCAAAAATTAAAACATTGAAAATAAGCGACGTTTGGACTAGTAATTATTTTAGTGTTTACATAAGTTATTATCGATTATATTTAATGATATATCAATAATTATCGGTAATTGCATATAAAATAAACGGCGTGTGACTTGGGTTTATTACAGTTTATTGATTTATTAGATATTTTTTTATTTTTTTTTTTTTTTTTGATGATTACAAGAGATAAATGTTGATTATTATATTAATTTACGAGGGAATATCCGTACAGCTATAGCTAACTATTATGTTGAACGTTACGAGTACAATTTTTGGGTGGCGTATGCGACACAATATTCGTCAATAGGAAATATTATAAGTGTAAATACAAGAATCAAAATTTTCCAATAATTTATTTGGTATTTAGCAACATTTTTACATTTAAGTAATTAATAGATTATTAAAAATTTCGCAAGCAAAAAAAAATGAAAAATTTTGGATAATTTACGTCACATTATTGTATGGAAATCCTGAACATATTTGCGGTTTAAAGTTTTCCTATGTTGCAAGATGAAAAGAATTTCGATAGTTAATTCCACAACTAGATAGTTTAAATGTTAATATTTAATTTTTAAAGAAATATTGATTCAAAAAGAAACCCATATCGTATATAATTGACGTTATAAATTTTGTTCTAGAGCACGCAAATAAGAATTGAAAATTTTGAATCAAGTTACATTTAATTTACTACCGAATTTGTACTGAGCTAGAAAATACTAAATCTTATTCCAGGCGTGATGAATATCTAACATCTAGGTGATTCGTTCCATATTTACCTGCACATGTTATCACTGGTAACTCGATCACAATTTATGTCAAATTCTGGGTTGTGATCGAGACTAGAAAGAAAGTATTTGTTGTATCGACCAACTAAACTATATCTCACTAACATACAAGATAGCAGCGGAAATTTATGTACCACTCGCGACTGCATTATTCGGATGTTGAAACGTTTCATATTACACTTTCAATTCGAAAATCTCAATTTATAGTTGTTTTGGTTGCATTTGATATTTCTTGCATATCAAGACAACAATTAAACATTGAAGTGCAGTCCTATGCACATATGTAGCATAAAGATCGAGATAATAATGATGATGATGATGATGTTTATAAATAGTAAAACAATTTTAAACAATCCTTTTGTCCAATTGCATAATCTCTATCATCATCACCAATCAATATAAATATAAAATTTATTGTGTAAGCAGCAAGATAACTTTTCTAATAATTACTTGACAACATGCTGTTTTGAGTTGGAAAATAGGATTATATATGATCCAGATGATCCTAATTTTTTGACAGAATTCACACGATTTTAAATAGTTCAAACCGGTTATTCATTTATAGTGATAGTCTAACTTTAATAATTCAGTCTATTATAAATTTTGCTTTAATGCCACGAGTTCAAATGAATCCAATCGATTATTTATTTATGGTAACAATCTAAATGTGATCGATGATTATCACACGCTGCGACATAAATAAGTGCATAATGCTATGTGTGATTGATGAAATACAGTCAATTCTACGTCAAAAAAATAATTATTATTTTTGTTTGTAGTTCGTTGAATTAACTATTTATCGCTTCTATTATATGGTAACGAAACGTAGCAAGTGATAAATAATAAATTCAAGTGTTTGGATGTGTCAGACGAATACTGAAAATTTTCTGCCCAAACATAATAGTGAATGAGAATTTGTGGAGACTGATCAATGGTATTCCAAGATACACTTGATGCATTTGAATGTAATGAAATGAACGATTTTAATTCAAACGTGAAAGGTTCAAAGATTTACTCCATAATATTATAGAATATTTTATATGTAAAGTTTGAGTATTATATAGTTACGCAAAGGTATAAACGATTTGTGAAATTCAACTATAACAAGTCAGTGGAAATATTATTTTTTTAAAGACGAAACTGATGAACTTTTATGACATTTGGATAACAAATAAACAAATACATTAACAATTAATGATGGTGTTAAGATAGATGTAAACTTCAGCATGAAGAAGGCTCGTGGAAATATTTAGTATGCACAATAGAATTTTGTAAACGCCACAAATTTCTATAAAGTATCAGATTGACAAATAAAATCATGACATAAACTCAAGTTTTCGTCAATTGGTGCCTGGCGAGGTCTGTTTGTAGAGATTAACAGAATTGTTAACTAAAGAAAGTGGAAGTATTATAGATATAAGTCATACTCTTATGCGATCAAACGATGATATTGCAAAATGTTCACTTGAATCATTAGCGATCAATTATCAGTCATTAAAGACATAACGGAAGTGAAGTTTCTGATCAGAGATCGTTCGTTGAGACCCTATGCTTCCACGTTAAGTAAACGTTAAGATGGTGTAGATGTTTATATGGAAGAACATCTCTATATTTATACCTCATACATTTCTCACTTACATTCAGAATTATAATTTTCTAGTAAATTGTTCCAGTACAATTGTCTTCACTAAAATGATAGTATTTATATTAAATAATTATTCATATTTTCTATCTCCACCTATGAGTCACATAAAAATGATTTCATTTTGAACATTCGTAATTCTTTAAGTCACTTAGAAATACACACCGTGTCCAAAAAATATTTCTAATACAAATTCTAAATATTGTATTACATCACTTCCTGTTTTATTTATATTCGTATTTAATTTACCATTCTGAAGTGATTATATGTGATTATACGTGATTATGTGAATGGTGTCATCAATTTATGACGTATCTTTGGCACGCTTTTATCTGGTTTTATGTACTAGAATTAATTATTAGTAACAATAGCATAGTACTTTTACATAACATGTTTGATATGTCATCAATTGTAAAATTATTAAAGTGATTATGTGAATGGTGTAATCAAGTAATGACGTATTTTGCCATGCTTTTATTTGGTTTTATTTACTACAATTAATTATCAGCATAGTATTTTTGACAAGTCATTATAATTGTTAAATTATGCAAATACTTAATAAATTATGTGTATACATGTATTTGGATTATATAAATTTAAAATATATATACAGGGGTGTTGATATAGATGTTCATTTTGAGATACAAAATGCTTACAATGCTGAATTAAATATGGCATTTGCGGCAAATTCCAAAAAATCTAAAATTGTGAATTATTACAACTGACATGTTTATCGGTTCTATTATATGGTAACGAAACTTTGGTAACTGACAAATAACAAATGCAAATGTTCGTCAATAGATGCGTTAGGCGAATACTGAAAATGTTCTGCCCAAACATAATTGTGACTGAATCCGTGTCCAAAACATATTTCTATTACAAATTCTAAACATTATATTACATCGCTTTCTGTTTTGTTTATACTCATATTTTATTATCAGTAATGAAGTGATTGTGCAAATGGTGTCATCAAGTAATGACGTATTTTGCAACGCTTTTAACTGGTTTTATTTACTACAATTAATTATTAGGATATATAGCATAGTATTTTTACATATAATGTTTTATACGAGTCATTAAACGTTAAATAATGCAAATATTTAATAAATTATGTACATACATTTCGATTACATAATCATCAAAATTAATATTATATTTAGGTATTCTACTTTAATGGAGGTAGTGTTAAACAGTTGGTGTCAAATATAGCGAGTTCGTTGGATTATCACTATCGTTCACAAACCGGCCTAACCGAAACCGGTTAACCGGTGTTTTATTTGACTCTTTTCTAACACGGTTTATTTTTTGAAAAACCGGCTTTTCGGCTTTTTTTTTTATTTCCGTCTTATTAAAAGCTATTCTTTATTTTCTATTTAATCTAGCCCAAGTTTTAGATAAACTTGACGAATTCTCAAACTTTTGATGTCAATTTGAGTATTTGAGTATTGTTGTAATAAGCTGCAACAATAAATCTTAAACATTACCTCTGCATTAAGTTAACTTTGCTATAACCATGCTATATGGATGTCTTTTATAGTAGGAACACATATATCGAAGAAGACGTGCAATCAGAATCAGAAAGTAGTTACACTAATGACGAGCAAAATAATAGCATTTTGATTGACGTTTCTAGTTCTACTGAAGAATTATGTTTGAAAAGTCCGATTTTTAACTTGAGTATTAAAACTGTGCTCTTTGAGACACGAAAAATGAAACATATTTTTTGGTAGTAAATATGATTTAACAAATGTTGTTGTTTTTTTTTTCGGTTAACCGGTTTCGGATCGGATTCCTCTACATGAAAACCGAAAACCGGTTTTTTAAAAAAGTCAGGTTATTGCGAACCCTAATTATCACATCCAACTTCCGTGTTACATGTTGACGTTATATCGTGACGTGTCAGATTGTTTTCTAATTGTTTGTGACTTCATTTTAATCAATATGAAACTCAACTAATGATGCCGATATTATGCCACATTGAAATCAGGTGCCGACAAAAAAAACAGAAGTCGGATTACGTATCATATATGTAAGAAAATGTAATTGAACATTATTGCTATTAGATACTTGCGAATGCAAGAGACTTTCTAATGTTTTTCTCAAATGTACAAATTATTTCAGCCATCGTTTCGACAATGTAATAAACTATTTTACAGTTTGATACAAACTCGCCGAGACAGCACTGACATTATATAAATTTACTGATAATATTTATCAGTCTTATGAGATTCTTAATTCAAATCATTATATACAATTTTTATAAACTGTAGATAACTTCAATTTTACAGTATGTAGATGGCAAGGGACACAAATCCTAAATTTGAACCCATAACTATGAGTATAAATTTATGGTAGAATTAATTCTATTTTTAAGAAAAAAAATCCTACACAGTCTGGTAAATTGTAATAAATGGCAAAATTTTCAGCAATTGATTAATACGGAATCGATCCTTTTTATTTATACATATTTGAATTTTTTGCAGAGGTAGACAAATGGAAGGACTTTTAATATTTATATTTGATATATACGTGTTTTATAATAACTCATGTTATTTATAATAATTTTTTTTTTACTCGAATAAATCTGTTATATCCAATTAATTTTATAAATAATAATAATTTTTAATGAGAAAAATGTTATGTAATTATATTCATTAATAATCTTATGAATTATGTGCTTCTAAAACTTTATAAAATATCATTAACGACAAAAAATGTGTTGTCCTATTATGACAACCATAATACTTAAGCTGGGAAAGAATCCCATAATGGAACTATGTATGACTGTTGGATGATCGACCTAATTCAGAATTAAAAATTGTTAAACGTAAATCAAGAAGGACGGTAGCTATTTCTAAATCTAGAATCACAAATAAGACAAACACTAAATGATTGGAAAGTACAGAGACATGACATTTATGAATTTGAGAAGGAGCGCATTGAATAGAGTACCTAAAGATCTCGTTTGGTAGGTATATATGTTGTTATCAAAAATATGTATGTATATAACTAATACTACTAATTCTTAGAAATCTTAGAAATTCTTAGAAATCTTTTTTTTTTCTTCTTTTTCTTCTATAGTTTGGTCATAGACCTGTATTTTTCTAACAAATTAATTTGGATTAGTCAGTGTTCCACTTGGGTGTTATTTCATTGCAATATTTTTTGCATATTAATATTTACTATTATCTGGCATTCTTACAACATGGTCACTCCAATAATGTCTCCTGGTTCTTGTCCATCCTACAATGTCTTGAATTTGACATTTATCATGGTTATCATCACTTTTGATTCTATCTCGAGTGAATGACCGGTGATAGTAGTAAGATCTTAATTTCTGTTGTTCGCATAAGTTATTTAGTTCTGGACGTTACATGCGTTACATGTCAATATGTATGTATGTAAAAATGGGTCTTACGCATGTTTTATAAATTCGTACTTTACTTTCTAATAACATGAACTTATTTCTCCAAATGACGGCACGAAGACATATAAATAATTATGCAATCTTGTCGGTTTTATAACGAACTTCTGCAGTAACATCTCGATAGCTTCAGCATCTTGTTTAAATGCAAATAATAGACGTTGCAAATCTTCATCATAACAAAATGATACTGATCATAGTTGATTTTCCAATCTATAACCAATCCCAGTAAATTAAGTTACTGCTCGAAGGTAAAGATAGATTGAGTTACGTCGATAATAGTCGGTCACTTCAGTCGTCCCCAAAACTGATATTACTGTATATTATTGATAATTTCAAAATTATACTTAAATTGCCTGTCGATATCTAGTAGGTTAAAAGTCAACTTTACATTTACTAATATTTTCCTAAAAGTTCTCGGTAGAGAATAAGAATACCAACAAATGTTCAAGAAACAAATAGCTGATTAAATACTACATAATTTTTTTACATTCATCTCTTGACACCCACTTTTCTGATTTATAATTCGTCTTATGGGTGTATTGAACACATATCTTATATATTACTTTATTGTTGAATGTTGAAGACAGAATGTTACTTCATATTAATTTCAATATTATTGACCTTTCTTATGTAGTCTGTAGAGACAATGTAATATAAATAATCAGTAATTTCTTATTAAAACTGCAATAAGGAATAGCGTAAATTATATGTTTGTGAATGCAGTTAATTCAATGGAATTGTAGATTGCAGTGGAAAATTTAGGTAAGTAAAAATCAATTAACAACCAAGGTGATTCCTAGCTAGATATCTACGATATATTTACAGATCAAGATCTAGAAGCGATTTAATGCAGTATCAATAGCTATTGCTGTTCTAGCAATAAATTCTCAAGCGAATCTTGAACAATATTTCAATGCTTTCATAAACATTAAACAACAGAGCACTAACATCCGAGCTAATGTGTGACACATCTAGCTGATTAATATTAATCAGACCGCCCAACAGCTAGAAATAACTTGTGAAGAAATAGACTGAGAAGCTGTATGGAGAATTTTATTAAATGGAATCACTCGTGAAAGCGATTACAAAATAACATTCACAAAACTTGTACAATAAAACGAATAAATTAAAAATATTTTATTCTAAAATTTCTCATGATTCCATAGACTAATCGTATAATAAGAAATATTATTATCGTGAAAGATAAATTATATCATTTCAACATTTTAAAAAAGAATTAAATTATACACATGTTTATATGTATATGTTAAACATGTATAATATATGTATGCATACTTAAGATTGACTTAAAGATAAATGAGAAAAGAGTATTAATAGGCTGCCACTATTAATATGGGTCCTGAAATCCCGTATTTGCAGAATGTTTTTGACTGAAACTTCGACCAACGGTTTCTGAAACGAATGTCTAGTACACTTCCTTTACTTGATCACTGGAAAGTCGTGCATCAGTAACTATAGTATTTAAAGTGGCATTTTAAAAATATTGATAAGGTAGAATAGAAACATTGAAAGTTTGATAACGTTATTACACACCGTGACCGAAGACCAATATCATACATTGAATCTGTACACAAATTTAAGTATCTGTTTTTAATCACCATGTTTGATGTTTTTATTTTCCTTCTTTGAATTACTCAAATACATCGAATCCATTGTTATCGATCCTTTTAAACGAAACTACTGAAATATTTTTCTTCCATTCACAAACTACGTGCTGTGATTTTTAATATTCTACCATAAAGGTCATCATTTATTTAATATACCATTTTATTGTACTCGTATACTCTCCATCTCCAGATTTGTAGCATTAGATCAACTATAATCAAACTATTTCTTTAAATAGTGACTTTTTAGTCGAAGCAAAAATGTTGTTACCATAATCGCAATTGCTTCCCTGAACACATGGATTTGTGACACGATGTTATTTAATACTTTTGAAGTCATACAAACGTTCAGATTAAAAATTATCATTAAAATTAACTTTATATTTTTTGAGATGACTGACTAGACTTTATTCAATATCTCAAACGTTTGTCCAAAATAAATTTGTATCCAAAAACTAACATCTGTTTCAGAACTTCCATCTACTTAAATATTGTAGGTTTACCACTTCATTTATTTTATCATGAACCGTAAAATAACATGCCATTGGCATACCAATCTTTATTAGTTTCGACATAATAATATGCTAGTTATATACACCTTATGATCTATTGCACCATATGACTTGAAATAAAATCTTAGCATAGTCGATAATCTTCGGCGCCGGCAAATTTATTTCAAAAGAAGTTTAATATGCGATTATCGAATTCATGTCTATCATCTGTTAATACCTAATAAATCTATTTACCGGTTGGTATATGATCTAGTTGATTCACAATATTTCCAGTGTCTCAATTATTTTTCATAACACGTAATCCAACAGATTTCCAATGTGTGTTATATTAGCCGTTGCAATAATGTTAACCATATGACACTATGATAAATTTGAAGCATTTTTTGACACTTCAGAGTAATCTTTAAACTTAATGTAATTATTCGATCTGATATCTACACTTTTCTGAAATACTTAGAAATATACTAATTACACTGTTCAGATTCGCATGAATCGGTTTTACAAGAATCAATAGGATTTTCAGTAGTGGTAGTTTATAGTTGCGTGCATCCCTTTTCAATTTAGTCGGATATTTGAACTAATGTCAATATATACATTTTTACGTGCTACGCACTAGAACCTAATTTGTGATGTTAGTGACCTATTCAGGTAATATACATTTTCCAGCATTGACAATTTTATAGTAGCAATTTTAATCGTATATTTGAAATTATATTAATAATAAACTAACTATAATTAATGTAGTAACAAATTATAACAGTTAAAAGTGTGTACATTTTTCTCGTACTAATATATCTCAGTTTATGAGGTTCTGAATCGATTCAGGTACTATACGTGTTTTAGTATATTATTAGTTTATAATTGGATAGTTAATCGTAGTGGACATAGTTCTCCCATTGCAAATTTACTCGCATTTGTAGTTAATATTAATATTAAATGAACTTTTAATTGATATATACTAATAAATTATGATAGATACATTTGTTGTTGTTCATTGAACACTTAATTATGGATATAAAATTACTAGCTTATGAATGTGGAATTTATGCTATTCAGAATACATATTGCTATCAATTTCATATTGTCTACAACCTTGAGGGCTAACCTATTTAGGTGTGGTGGCAACCATATTACATATTTAATAAGTTAAGAAGAAATAAGTTGAAAATTATTAATTGCAATATATAATATATAATAATTTCGTATTAAATGTCTTATTTTGACAAATGGAATACTAACGTCAACTGAATGTCTAATAAAAACGACAATTATGTTGATATTCTATGTTTTCCACATTATGATGAAGCTTGATTACTTAAAAAACACACTGTACTCATGTGCAAGAACAACGTTATTGAGTAATTTAGAACAGATATGTTGAAATCATTATTTTGAAATTTATTACACTTATTAAAAACATGCGTCTTTGTTAACGCCAAAAATAACGAAAAATTACTAATGGAACCTGTTAATATTACTTTAAGATCATAAACGTACACATGACCAACACATACTTAACAATAAACGAATATTTATTTTTGGGTGAAGTCGAATGAATGTAGGATAGGTAAATGGGTAAGAACATTATTCAAAATTCGAATTATTTTTGACAATCTGTTTATATTTATGTTTTCTATTAAAATGTCCACATGTTTTCACACTGATGTTTTGTATGCCAATATTAGTATTAGTGTATTTTATTGATTTCCTTATAAATTAATAACTTCTATATGAATAATTATCGATCAATCTCCTATATGTATGTATATAATTACCTGTGAGCCTAATACGGTGTTGTATGTGTTTAATTAGTTATATATAATGGTGTAAAACACTACTTAATCAATTATGCCACTATAACGAAATAGGATCAGAAAAAGGTTATTAGTACATAGGTATACAGGACACACAACAATACTAATTATATTATCTCGTTAAATTAGATAACATTTGCATAAGCACTTAGTTATAATTAAACGTAAATCGACCGACGTATGTACGTTGATTCGAGGAACTAAGAAACGAAATATTTTTAAGAATTTATTATTGAATGAATATATCTTTGTCCACCTCTTATGTTATAAGTAAATGAATGAAAAGTATGAAACAATTCAATAATATGAAATAACTGGTGTTGAAGGTGTGGAAATGAAAGAGAAAAATTTATTGAATTTTCAATAATATATAATAATGTAGAGTACTTACAATCATTCAGTAGTCTATCAGTACGAATATACTAAATGCCTAACTTCAAGAACTAAGGCAGTAGCATTTTATTCATCATAATATAATTGCCTCTTTGAATTACACTATGTTTTGGCACATTACACATAAATGTTACAATTGTAATAAATAGTTAAGTTAAAAGGTCAAATAATGTACATAATAGAAACTATTTTTACTATAATAAAAAAAAATTAATATATAGTACAATAGTTATAGCTATTTGACCCAAATTAGATTGATTAATAATTTCAGCAAAATCATTAACAATTCACGCAATTTGTAAAGTACGCGAATCAAACTCTAATTATAAGCCATTTATTATTTGTTTATTTTTGTTATGGTGAGAATACGAAATGAGTTCAACTTCCGTAAAATTTACGAATTGAATTTGGATGACAATGCATCAATATTGGGAATCCCATGATTAATGAAGTATGGTTGTCTAATGATGATATTACAAACTTGTAGCAATAGGGTTTGATAATTAAATTGTCGAATACGATAAACGGGGTTATAGCGACGCAGGAGCATATGTCGCCATTGTTAACGATCTCTAGTCGCCACTTTCAATTTAGACTGCATCCACTTCCACTGGTACTAACTTTCCTAATGACGATTCTTCGCCGCTTTGTTTTTGTACGACGAAATAGCGCGATAAATAGCGAAATTAAACTTATTGGTGTGTGTATTGACTTCGATGCATGACGTGTAAGAAAAATTAAATATTCGAAACATTATACCAATCTATTATTATTTTTTAATTATTATTACGTTTAATATGGTTAAAATTTAGCCTATGAACCAAAATCTATTGAATATACACTTTTCCACAGTCTATATGTAGCCGATATGTGTCAGAACAATGTTAAAACTGATGTGCGAATTCTACTACACTATTCTATGTTTTTATATTTAAATCAATACACAACTTGCTTGTTGAATACACTTTCGATCGCAAAATTAGTCATGTTACCTATTATGTCTCGCCTGTTAATAGTATCAATATTTCCAAAATCCAGGTCACAAATGTAATCTAACCAATGTGACTTCAATATTAATATATTACATATTAATAGTGTATCAGTGATTGGAAATTTGTGAAACTGTATAAAAATAGTTTTAGAGCAATTATCAAATGTCTGACTGATAATAAATCTCAATA
This sequence comes from Penthetria funebris, assembly GCA_027564355.1. Taxonomy (NCBI): domain Eukaryota; kingdom Metazoa; phylum Arthropoda; class Insecta; order Diptera; family Pleciidae; genus Penthetria; species Penthetria funebris. The sequence continues at coordinate 21,117 of JANSTX010009667.1, read as the reverse complement.
ACATGGATTATACTTCGAGATAACATCCTATACATCACTTAACATAAAAGAAAGTAATAACTACAAATAAATTGAATATGCGTTGAACACATGGAATCTATGGTTTGGGGTCCTAATCAACTTACTGACCAATCGTCAAAGTTGCAATGTTGAATAGGATATGGAGATATGTAAATATCTATTCTATTGTTGTTCTATTTATTTAACTTCGAGATCTATTTGGTAGCTATATCTTGTTGATGCTTCAATAATACTGTGAAATGTTTCATTCAGTATAGCCTCCTTATTATAATCTAGTTCATATAATGTTACATTTCAACAATTATTTTAAAGTATTATTTTATTATGAATGTTACATTTACGAGTAAATAAATGTAATGTTAAGTGTTTTTATTTTTTTAGGAAACCAACTAATTAATTAATAAAAACTTAAATTCCTTTCCCACATAATATATTGGATCAGAATGTCATCAATGTCATCAAAATCTCAACATCCTCATCTTTTTTGACATAAGTGTTAGAAATTTATTTGCCTTTAAAGAATGGCAAATTAAATAAAAAGTAGGTGCTTGATGAGTACATAACTGGAATATTTTTTTTGTATGAAAATTCGCATATACTTTTCTTGGAATAATGCCCATAAAATAATTACAGATTAGCACTTGAAAAACAAATTAAATTCACAAGTAGAAGATTATTGATATCTTCTTACTAAACGTTACACAAATTATATGTAAATATAATCGGGTTACATATAAATCATTCCATAGCTAAAATGAAATTGAAATTCGTCATACTATTATAGGTTATTTCCTACTATCTTTCTAAAGTAAATTTAACCGAAAGTATACTACTTAGTACATATAGTAAATCGTATCGTGTGTGGATATCTAATAAGATATGCGGTATAAATATCGTAAACGATTTAGTGTTGCATTGCATGATATTATCGTACAGAGCACGTACCTTTCTGGGTATAAAAAAGTGATTAGTGTTAAGGTGTAAAGTCTAGTCTATATAAATTACAATAAATGTGTCTGAAAACTGAGGTGTAATCACCTCTCTGAATACTATAAATAAAGTTTAATTGTTTTGGATTCGACATAAAACTTAAATTGACTATTTTCAAAATTTTTATTAAAGTTGACTAATGATTCAAGAATACATTAACGCATCTAGTATATGATATCGCTAGATACGCTAGATATATTAAAGTCGGAATAAAATCTATCTCATGAATCAAATGTTTAAATTCAGGATTTGTTAATTTGACTAATATGCAATAATTTTATAATAGTATATATTTTCAATTTGTGACGAATGGAGTGGCCAACTATCATCGAGATTATATGTCAGTAATGACATGTTATCGAGGCTTAGAAGATGGTGTAAATGTCGTATTTTGTCGACTGATTGAAAAAAACAACAAACTAAGTAGCTGAAAATGTATTTGCCACTCTACGGAAATATTCAAATGTATAACTGGATGGTACATGCACATTTTAAACAGAAAATTACCATTGTTATGTCGTTCTATGCACCCTTCACGTTCAAGTCCATGGTGTAAATTTTAAAATGTCTACTTAAACATATTATATAAGTTACTAAATTATGAAACGTATATAAACTCGTTTCTTTACAAATTCATTAAGAACATTTTATAAACGCTCACAATTCTTTTCTATATTTGACATAATTCCTCATAATTAAATTAAATGTACAATTACAGTTTTTTTACAGTTATGTACCAAGTTGTGAAAGCAATCGAAAAAAATGCCATTGTGCTGAATTACTTATAAAATTTTATATGTGTTGATGTCTATGATAAAGTTGGGCGAAGCTTTACTTATACAACGAAAAAGACATGTAAATTACTATTTAAAACTTTTCGAACATGAAAATTTGCAGGAATAATTATAAATAGATTCGTAATTTAATTACAATAATATCACAATGAAACAACTTTGATGAGATTTGTGCAAATGACATTTTTATAAAAAATTCCTAATATTTTAAATTATTTTAAAATTCGTTTTGGAGCAAATTTTTTCATAATATCTCAAAGTTCAAATCTGTTCTAATATGCTGTATTTAAGAATAAACTATGACCTATTGAAAGCTTCGGGTCTACAAATAAAATGTTTTATATTGTGTATTAGAACATGTTTTCAACAAAGTTTCATTTGTGTACATTTTAATAATTGCAAAGATTCCTTTCTCAATGTACAAACAAAAGATTTCTTTAGGCTTATATAAATATTATATATATATATATCATTCTTTAATACTCAAGCCCTCACGTACGTGTATGTACCTTTATCTAACAGTTGTTTACAAGATGAATTGTTCAAATGGGAATAACATATTACAAAAGTGATAAACACTAATTAACAAATATTTAAGAGTAACAACATTTTTAAAATTTTTAATATTTGTAGTTTTTACACTTATCATAAGTGTAGTTGGTTGATGATAGATATCATTCAACTTAGCAATGCGTTAAACATGAAAAAACATATGTTTATGGAAAATGTTTAATAGTTGACTAACTGTCTTTTAAATAGACTTAAGGAATGTCGAAAAAATAAATGATAAGTAATTATATATTATTATTAAATTATATACTTAATTAATAAATAAATTAGAAAAACATTATATTTATTTTAAATAATTAAATAAATTTATATGAACATTCTTCAATCATGTTATACATTACAAACTATAGTACATATTATACAAAAATAGCAATATATGATAGTTACATAGTTACATATACACCACATAACTAACTTCATTCTATTTTCACAATGAACACTGAAACAGTGAACCTATAAGAACCTAAATTACCTATGCTTGAATATTGCGGCCAAAAACAAATTTAAATATTTGCCTTACAATTAATAATGAGTTTATGATAGAATAAGTAAATAAGTACTAAACCACGTGGCCGTACAAACACCGATGATGCTGAACGCTGTGGTCGGTAGTTGTTCCAGAAAACATAAAAAAAGTTCCAGAAAATGGTTATGGCAAATAGTAAATTGGAGTTGCGTGAGATAGCTCACACCTTAAAGATATCAGAAGGCAGTGTATTCACCATATTGCATGAACGTTTGATCATGAGAAAGCTATATTCGAAATGAGTACACAATTAAAAAAGCTTCAAATATGTAGTTGATCCATTAAATAGTTGAATAATTTAAAATTAGATAAAGAAAGATGACTGAAAATAATGACTGATTTGATTGACGTTATTAATGCACATAACTGACTCATTTATATTGTATCTATTGGTGTCAAAAGAAAGTATTATTGCGTAAAATTAAATAAATTAAATATTGAAAAATTACTGAAAATGTATTACATGCTCATAAAAGTTAGAAACACTATAAGGTGGTCATATGCAGTGAATCACACCCTATTTTTTCCCACTGATATATAATCAGATTCGAAGTGGTGACGAATCAAGTAACCGACTAATATTTGGTGAGTTACTCAATCCATCTTTACCACCATGTGCTGTCACAACAAGTGTTCAATGCCTAAAAATTTTCAACATTTGAACAATTAATTTAACAAGAATTATGTCAAAATATAATGTCATGAGAAGAAATAAAAGCAACAAATACAAAAATTAGTTTTACATATTATTACCTCACATTTGTGCATAGGGCGATGTTGATGCCATATCTCCAATGGCAAAATTACCAAAACCATGAAGACCAAAACCATAATCATATTTTTTGTCCGCACTGTAACACATTGTCTTCAATACAATAAAATTCTACTTTCACTGCTCGCACGCACGTTCGGTCAAAATATTCAACCATTATGCCTGATCTCCAATGACAAGTAATACCAAAACCATGAAGATCAAAATTTTTTGTCCCGTACAATCCCATATGTTTTACTATTCATTTTAAATTACTACTCTAGCGGGCGACCAAAATATTCAATCACAAGCTGATACAGCAAATCAGCAATTCAGCAAAAATCAAAATTTACAATTATTCACAAAAAATCTATATTTTGTATAAATTTATTAAAAATTATATTTTTACTTGGATTGTTATGTTATTATTTTTATTATTTTTTGTTTGCACCAATAATTACTTGAATTCAATTCAATTTTGCATTTATACTGGTGCCTTCTTCAGACAATGTGGTTCGCTTGGTTTTGGTATTCTTGGTTTTGGTATTCTTGGTTTTGGTATTCCTTACCATTGGATATAAAGCATAAATTGTCAGCTACCTAGTAGTAAATATTTTTTCAACTAGTACCACAAACACCATTTTTTAGCCTCATTCACACGCGATTACTTACATATGTAATATGGATAATATGGTAAATATGGATTGAGTAGCATAAATACAAAACATTGAACTTCTTTAATATCAACATAAAATGTTGAAAGAGTAGTACCTATATAATCCTAGAATTTAAATCACTGTAGATGATGAAATTTAATTTGAATTATTATATTATTAAATATAGAAAATAATGTGTAAGTAGTTTTAAAGCAAACTTTTTATTAATATTACAAATAGTGTCCAACATTAGTTTACAATATGAGCATTAATATAATTTCTGTGAACAACGGCCGAGTACAACACCAAATTTAAAATTTTCTACATATTAGATTTAAACTGACACAAAAGAGATGCTAAACAAAATATCATATTTAAAATAGAACGTATAATGCAAGAATATAAAAATATGCAATCATTCAAACATATAACTTAATTCAATATATTTATGTATGCACCAAAAACTAGTGTAAAAGGAAAACAAAAAACTTATAATAATAAATTAATTAAATGAGTTACTTACTTGTCAATATTTTGCGCTTAATTATATAGGAAATGTAAACTTTATATTAAATACACTCAAAAAGGAAATAGAATAGCTTAAGAATTATTCTACTACAATTTTAACATAAAAGATAGAACATCCAAAACTGGTATAACATCGAATGCTTATTTGTGACGATATACAGACAAACATTGGAGATAAATTGAATTAAGATTTTGAATTTTGTGGTGGTTATATACAGTAGCTCAGCACACCGCTTTATTAACACTGGCCCATAAACGTACAAAAAGTCTAGAAGAATTTTAACCAATTAAGAGCACAAATTATAGAGTACAAAAAGCAATTTAGTGGCAGTTAAACCTTTTTTTAAAAATTCAACGGTTTTATTCAAATAGTCAATAGTCAAAGAAATTATTATAATCAAATTGATTTGCAGTTTTAACTACAACAAAAGTAATTTTTAATTATATATTAAGTTTTACTAAAATAAAATTATTATTTTATTTCAATTATAAATTATCATTTTCCAATAAAAATCAATTTTAAATTGTATTGAACAATTCAAATTTTTACTTCATTGTAGAGTAGTAGATTATTTTCACTATTTTTCTAAAATTAATATTTTATAACAATTTTTTGTAATTAAAACACATAAAAAAACAAATATAATAAATATTAATTTTAAATATTGCTACTAATTCAAATTATATAAACAATAATAAGCAAAAGAAAGAAAACGGTTCATTCACAAATATGGTTTAATGGTCCAAGCATCTAACTATATATAGGTCTTTGCATTTATCATTATGCAAATTATCATTTGATAATATATAAAATAAAAAAAATTATAAGGTCATGTATAAGTTTTAATAAATTAAATTATGAATTATATTTTCGAAACATATCCCCTTCCTTTTAGTTTCTTGTAGTTACTACCCTATTGGGTAATAAACTATACATGAAACTAAAAACTACCGATCAGGATGGTAATTAGGATAGTAATATATATATATATATATATATATGACCGGAAATTATTTTCTAATTTGAATCTAGAACTAATAAAAATCAGCGTAACCTTGCAACTGGGTCGCATCTTACTTAACAGCATACATTTAATGCCCTACAGATCCACAGGGCATCAGCGATGTTTTACCATATGGCAGTACTATGTTTAAGATGGATATCGGTGAAGAACACAGAATACATCACGTAGATATAAATTTATAGTTTATTTTTTTGTTGAATATTTTTTTGTAAATAATTTTTTTTTATAGATAGGAATTTTGTTAAGCAAATTATTCTAAAAAATAAAATCTTTTGATTAAATAATTTGTCAAATTTAATATAAACGTCAAATTAAAAAGAATTATACACAAGGGGTGACAAAACAGGGATGATCATCTTATTTAACCTTCTTTTCGACATATTCAAAATTAAATAGCAAAGATAATCGCTAGCCAAACTTTATGTGTAATGACTTTGAAACATTTGGCAAATAGAAGCGACAATGCAACATGTTAGTATGTGAAAAGTATTTATGCACATTGAAAAGAAAATTTGTTAAAGGAATATGCTTGCATCATACACTAATTGGCAAAAAATTAATTCTATAGTCACGTTTTTATAAAATGTATAAACTGGCAAAATCTGAAGCAAGACATGTTAAACCAAGTACCACAAAATCAGCGTCTCACAAAATCAAAAATATAAATAATATGTAACATTTATGCACAAGGAAATGCTGCAGGTAAACACAGATTGACATGCCGTCAAATGATGTAAATGATGAAAGATGAAATGGCATACTTGTTGATAGTGAAGTAAATACATAATATAAGAAAGCAAAAATTCAATCATCTGAAAAACGAAGGAAATATCGTCATCAGCAAATTTCTTCAACCAGTCAATGTGTATATAGCGATTCCACATGAAATCAGTATGAAGCGTAATAAAGCAATTGATCCCGATGACATCCCATTAGATCTTTTAAAATATCGGTATGATATTGAATATCATTTGTTGGCATATTTAAGATATGTTCGAATTAATGGAGACGATTTTATAAAAATAACAGAGAAGCACTGAATTGCTCAAACAATAAAAGACACAACTTAAAAATCTGGTTAAAAATTTTTGCAATACTAAACAGAAGATATACATAAACATTTCGCAAAGTACAGAGATAATAATAAAATCCGCCACATTATATTCATAGATCTTGAGAAGACAATTGAAATAGTATACCAATAGAGATGTCGCTCGCATTAAGTTCTAAAACTGTTCCTGAACTATCTATCGAGCTCATTGAACGTTAACGTGTGTGAGCGGTCAGGCTTCTATACTCACATGAAACATTTTTCTGATACAATTGAATCCTGGGATTTTCACTAATATTCTCCACCAATTTATAATATATTGAAAAGTATGAAAACCGACCCTGAATAACGAATTAGACAAGAAAGTTGAAATTAAACAAATTTAAATAAATTAAAAATATTGAAAAGTTTGATTTTACCCGAGGCCTGCTAAAATTTGACGAGTAAATGAATAAAATATTTGAGATAGTAATTTAGTGACTCATTACAGGACTTGATTGTTTGATGATTCATTTACAAATTAGCGTTAATCATTTTAATGAAATACAAAAAATTTAATTTGATTTGGATTTGATGTAGGTAAATTTAATTTTAAAGTTTTCGTTTTTGAAAAAATTATTGAGAGATATAAATGAAACTTAGTATAAACTTAATTTATAGTATTTACTAAATGAAGTACTTTTCGATACGAATAAAAATTTGAAAAAAGTATCGTAAAATTAAGTTTACTTAACTACAAGTTTTCGAAAATGAATTTCGTGTAAATAAAATTTGTTTTTACTACAAGCGTTCATTGGTGGCCAAATTTAGAATATTTACGGGCGGTCAAATCGTTAAGCCAAGTGTCCACTATAAAGTTTTTTGGGTAGAGTGAAGAGCGTAGAGTGTAGAGACTCTACATACTGTGTGTACGTACACTATAGAGCGTCTCTACCACTCTAGCGTACTAGTTAGAGCTGTTGTAAAGCAATTTTGAGTAGAGCTCTACCATGCGTTCAGACTATATACACTGAAGACGAGTTTTTCTCTACTATGGTAGAGTTGATCGGTTTTGATATTTTAATGCGTGTTTTCTTTGCTTCTGATGCCAGTTTTCCCGATAAAATGCAGGTTTTATTTAATTAAATTGATTTTATGTTTATTTTATTAATATTATTATTATTATTTATTTATATTAATAATATTAATATTATTTTATTTAATTTTATTTTTTTTAATATGTCAATTCACATGAAAAAAAAAATAAAAATATACGCCTATTACAACTGTAGAGAAAAAAAATTATTAAATATGTTTAGCAAAGCGAAGACTTTGTCATTAACAAAAAGTACCGTGTACGCTATAGAGTTTTTTAGTCGTGAGAACTTTCACGTAAGGTGTGAGAAGAGCGCATATGTAAACCTAGACTGGGTGTATACACTTCTCATTACGCGTAAGTTTTCCCTACCTCTACTAAAAAAAATCTATAGTGGACACGAGGCTTTAGAATAACTTGTGACAGTGGAGCGTGTAGTTGGCATATACTACCTATTTTTTTTGGAAATTGCGACTATAAGACCAAGAGATCTGGTGCATATCTACAAGAATCAACCGGGTTTTTTGCGATTTTGTGGTATCAAAAGGGCACCTACGTGCTAATTGGGATCCTTCGAAGGCTTAGTCGGATCCGCCACTGGTAATCAACCAAAGCGTGTAATTATCGTTTATCTGTAATAAATCTTAATCATCTTGTTGAACTAGAGGCACTTTGCGATAACAAAATAGGCTACTGATACTATGCCACCGTCGAAATTATAGAAATATATCATTTGATTATACAATGTTAAGTTTATGTTTGTTGTAAATAATTGATAGCACTGCACTATACTATCATATTAATTGCATATGATCTTTAATCATGACCGATTACACAAATTCTAATCACCATTCTATAAATACGAACTCAATGAAAGTTTCAGTTAAACAATATATATCTCAACCGATGCATTATAATTACTTTGATAATTACAAATGTTGTAATTGAATTTTTCATCGACTTAGTTATCGGATTAATTGATTTCGATGTGTTTCGATGTGGTTATTTCATTACTTTTTAAAAATTCCAAATTGTCGAAAACTGGTTATGTTGTCTCGTACGTGATTTTTACTACAGAATCTGTGTTTTTTCATTATAATTCCTTTTTAAGTTATGCAATAGGATCGGCTTCCACATTACTTACATTTTATGTTTATTGTGATGTAATCGTAACATAGAATTTCATGTGCATAAGAAGAAACAAAAGTGTAATATTGAATAAACGAATTTCTGAATATTATTAGAAAATAGAGGTAAGAATAAAGGTTTGACTTAGAAGTTTACCGATCAATGGTGTCGTGTCACACAAGTGATTGATCCTTGTGCTTTACTGAATGTATTCCCGAAACCAGTTTTAATGTATTGAATTTATCTACTAATCATTTCACATCTTCTATGTGAAAATTATTGCATCGTTAATTTCCTTTGGTTTCTTCTACATACGAGTAGTAAGTACATTATTACTTGCTTTTTTTTTTTGTGATTTAAATAAAACTACATACTTAGTATCCAACAGTTACCATAATCATGTTCACAGTTTGTTTTTTAACTTATCAATCAAATTTCCATTTCAAGTAATTTGTTTTCTGTTCATTTCCATGTTGTATTTAGAAAACGTTTCTAACAATGGCGAAAAATGTAATATAAACGTCCTATTTTAAACAATATGGGTTTTATTGTATTAATATGATTGTTCCATTATGCGAAGTACGTGTAAGTTTCTTTTATTCGTTGAATGTTAAACATAATATACCTATAAATGTATGTATGTATATATATATATATATTCAAAAATTATGTACCATAATTCTTGTATATAAAAATAAATACTAATCTATACATAATGTAATACATAGGTATGTATACATAGGAATAGGAAATGTATATAAACGAATGAGTGTATATTAATAATAAACTAAAATAAAATAAACGATATTTTTATTTTTCACAATGAATCTGTCATTTAATTCACCCCCAGTGAATCATTGAGTGAATATAAAAGCAATTGAAAGCATTTCATTGTATAATAAAAACACACAGAAAATAATACAAAAATATCGCATACTGTTTTCATCTTTTGTTGTTTTTTTTTTTGGTTCTTATTTCAATTGTTTGAAATAAAAACTCAATTTTTAATTTATGTGCTTGATTATACAAAATAACAAGAGCTTTGAGAAAGTTAAGTTGAATTTTCACTTGAATTGCTCATATATTAGCAGCTACTTGTAAATTCATTTTTAATTTCTTCGTTTTATTTAAATTCGTTGTTTATCTTGACTTTACGGAGTGTATTTCAATGTCAGCGCTATAAAACTTTTAAAAATATTAATTAACTGTGGCTAACTATCACCTTATAATCGGTTATCCCATCTCTTGGTTTTCATAAAAAAACATGCAAAAGAAAAATTGAGGAAAAATGTGCTAATTACCAATTACATTTTATGGATACTAATGGAGGAATTGGGAAGCAAAAAGGGAATATGGAGAAGGAAAAAAAATTAATGTTCACTCATAGAAATACTGCATATGAAAATAAGTGAATCTTTGTAGATGGTTCAGTTTGTATCCCTAATTAAGACCTCGAACATATTTTAGATTTTTCCAACTCAAATATTTTATCTCCTTTCATTAAACTTTCATAAACATTGGTTGTCTTGCATTCACCTCATATTCAGTTAGTACTAACCTTCAAAAGACAGCTGTCAAAGTTTCATGACAATCTATTCATTAGTTTGTGCGTTATTGTGCTAAGAGTGACGCTAATTTTGTTATTTGCTAAACAATGGTTCAAAAACAATTTCATGTTTTAATTTTCCACTGCTTTTTGATGAAAAAAAAATACCGTCCAAGTGAAACAATGGCTGGCAAACTGTTATGGGTACTCCACTCCATCAGAAATAACAATAAAACGTTGGTTTTCTTAATTCGAACATTGTCGTAGAGACACTAATGATGCAGAACGCAATGGACACCCAAATTATGCGGTAACACCAGAAAACATAAAAAAAAAAAAATCCACAAAATCGTTTTGAATGATCGGAAAGTGATGTGTCGTGAGTTAGCTGACATTGTAAAAATATCAAAAGAACGTCTTGGCATTATATTACATGAACATTTGTCCATGAGAAAGCTCAGTTCAAAGTGGGGTGCTGCGTTTGCTGCCTGTTGACCAAAAACAACAACGTGTTGATGATTCTGAGCAGTGTTTGTCCATGTTTAAACGTTGCAAACCGAATTGAATCGATATGTGACAATGGATGAAACATGGATCCACTACTATACTGCGGAATCAAAATGATCGTCATCTGAGTGGACAGCAACGTCCAAAATGCAGACCTCAAAAAAATGCTCGTCGGTAAGAAATTTCGCTCGAATGAAGAGGTTATCGCTGAAACTGAAGCCTATTTTGAGGCAAAAGTGGTAGTGAAAGATTAGAGTGGCGCTGGAATGATTGTGTTACCCTTGATGAAGATTATATTGATGAATAATCAATTTTCAACGAAAAAATACGTGTTTTCTTTGTTAGGCCCGGGTCTTTTCAGCCCATGCATATTTTGTCTGACTTTAGTATAAAAATGGGTTGAAAGTTTGAAAGTTTTTAACCATTTGTAACAATATTATAATTAGAGATCTAGACGTTCTGGAAGCAATTTCAACATAATTCAATCAATATTATTATCTCAAAACATTAAAGCTAAAAGCAAATAAATCTTTTATTAAAAAAATATTTAAAACACACCTAAAGCATTTGCATTTGCATCACGTAACTGATATTACGAATGATGTCAAAACTTACACCATAATGAGTTAATCATTTATATGATTAACATTCTCACATACAATCCTTATACTATATTCCTTATAGACACCTCACTCTCGCAATATTTCATAAATTATCTTTGAAATGCATCTTAAAACATTAAGATATTCCGAAAAAAAATTTGCTGGACTCATTTCCCGGGATATACCAAGCAAGAAACATTGCCGAATCCCGGCAAATTTGTAATAGGGAATATTTTTCAAACAATTTTTAAAACTGATTTTGTGATAAAGAAATTTGGACGGCTAACATCATTTCTACACCAGTAATGATACAACCATGCATTACATCTCGCTGTTCATAATGTTATGTAGACGAAAACAGGTAACAATATATTAAATACTGAAACGGATTCTGAAATTCTGATTTCGACAATGTTACATCTGACGATGGTTTAAGTCAATATTGTGATGATGATAATAATATTGCAGTAACAACTCGATTCAGTCAGCTTTGAATAAAGTACGTAAAATAGTAAAGTTTTTCAAGCGATTACCAACGAAAAATTCTCTTCTGCAAAATACTATTAAAGCAGAAAAGAGTTTTCGTTACTGTTTGATTGTAAAACACATTTGAATAGTATTGAAACAAATGCTTGAACGATTTTGAAGTGTTTACCAATCAATTTCTAAGACTTTAGTCGAATTAAATTATTTCAATTTCTTGACTGATGATATTTTACCAGAATTTAATGATTTATTAAATGCTTTAAAATCAGTACGAATTGCTGTAGAAGCCCTGGCACGTCGAAATGCAAGTCTACTAACTAGTCAATAAAATGAACAAAAATTAAAAAAGTCTTTAAGAAATATCCCGAAGCCCGGGATTCTAAAATTTTCAATCACGAATCCCGCGATTGAATATTACATCTTGAAACCAACCCTCTATTTAAAATTAATAATAATTTGAAATATTTATCTGGCAGTATATTATATTAATGGAATTAATGGAATATGGTCACCAGTTCGGCACAATTTAAGTTGATAAATAATAATAATGTATGTATGTATGTAGCAAATGGATCAAAATATAGGAAAACATTCTTACATTC
>JANSTX010009645.1:0-19102 GCA_027564355.1 Penthetria funebris | reverse complement strand
GAGAAAGTTGGACATCCGCATCTCAAAATTAACTGAAAATAAAAAGTCCTAGAAAAACACAGGTCCAGGACCTAACGGAAGAAGAAGAAGAAGAAGAAGCGTTTTTCATCTTCATTATCCATATCAGGACGAGAAATTTAAAAATGGTTACTCCAAAGCAGACAATTTATTCCCATAGTTTAGCCTTTTTTCTGGTAAGAAGTTTGTTTTTCGCATCATTTGGTCTGATATAATAAGGGGTCGAGACGGAACGATATTTTGCATTAAACAACTTCAACCATCCAGATTTATTTATGCATTTACTTGAATTAATCTAGTCTATTTATGAGAATTACTGTTTAATAAGTATGTGATAAAAGGATTTGATTTTCGGGCATACAATTATACATAGGTTGGCTACATACATTTCTTTTCAACACTTAGTGTGATATGTTGAATTCTAATCATTTAAAAAGCGAATTGAGTGAAAGATGGTGGCTTTAATCTTTGCATGTAATTGAATAAGGATGTTATTTTTGTGTATATCTTTTCATATAATTTGATAGTTAATTTTTAATTAGGTGTTTAAGGAAAAATAAATTTTCTTTTAATTGAAATTAATCAGGAAAAAACTTAATTATAGGTAATTTGACAATATGGCCAAAATGAACTTCCAGAAAATCAAATTAAGTACTTCTAATTATCGTTCAAATATTGAAATAATATAGCAATAATCGAAATTAAGAGGTGAAGTATTGGTTATGGTGTCTGAAATTGGATGGGTCAAATTTTGAACCCTTATTGGGAATGTTATTTGAAAATATTATGGCGTGCAGAAAGCAAGACAGTGATAGAAATGGTACACAGATGTTATTTGAATTGAAAGTAGTAGGCCCAAAAGACCGTCTTATCTACCTACAAACTATAAATTAGTATCATTATTTTTTGACAAAATATATGATTGACGATACTGGTATTGATAGCGAAGGCAATCAATTTTGATCAAAATTCTGCTAAAATTTCGATAACATTTCTACCTAACAAACGTAATAAAATGACTTTCATCATCATCTCAACCACCACTATATAGATGGGAACATAGAGCATAAGTGAACCGTCGTCATTGCTTAACAATTCTAATTACACTTTAGCAATAATGGAACGTTTTATACAGATGCTATGTACTCTAAGTCAACTTTTAGCATTTCTGGGTGCAATATTAACATTAGTGGCTGTTGCATTTTGCATTTTAGCTACTCAACATACCATATTAAAGTATTCTTAGATCAAAAATCATTTAATCGATTGCATTATAGACATTTTGATCTGTTCGCTCAGTTTTCTTATCGAAATGCTTGCATCACATTGTTTCAATTACGCTTGTTACAACGAGTGTTTCTCCTAACCTCTATATTCAGTGCAATTTACTCTATGTGTAGATTTTGGTACATCTCTTACATTGATGTTTATTATTCTATATTTTATGTTTTTTTTTTTTATAGGCAGTTTAAAATTACACGTGTCATCATTGATCCATTTATTATTATCATAAATGAAATCAATAAAATTTTCACAAGATTGTCCCGCAATGTATTAGCAAAATTTGTCGAACATAAACATGCATACCGCAATTGCTTAATACAAATTCGTCCAATAATCAAACATTTGCACATCGAAAACTGAGTGAGTGTCGAGTTCATATTTCTTAAATTACAATGTCATCGTTTTTAATTCAAGCATACTTCTATAACATTTGATGTTCCCAAATTGTGTCCTTTTGAGTACACCAAAAGTTGTCTCGGAGCGCATTTAAGACTAACGTTTAAATTATAATTTAAAATGTTCGGCAATGTCAGTCATATATACACAGCTCTATCAAGGTTGGTGGATGTGAAAATTGTTCAACCGTGACTATAAGGATTTTAAAACTCTATTCCCAAACGGTCATCTCGTACAGTAAACACTTGACTAAAAATTCTAAACTTAGATCATTTTACATTAATTACACTATCTGTAATTGTGATTTATTATTATTCTAAAAAAAAAAAAAATCAGAAGCCAAACATATCCATAAATCAATAAAAATTAAAGCGATTTAAAAAAAAAAAAAAAACCTAACCAGTGATTTATCAAAGAAGATGTCTGCTGAGGTGCCAAAACATAACATTTCACGCTATTTAATAATACATTTAGGTACCTCATCATACAGGTAATAAACTTTAATATAAAATTAACAAATTACGTTAAAGAAAATGTTCAATCAGCAGTCACCATGCATATACCAATAAAGATGATCGGAACCCTTTGTATTGTCAATCAAAAAAATACATGTATTTACACCTGGTCAAAATACAGAAGAAGTGTCAGTAGTACAAGAGGGTAAAAAGTGTTTGATTTTATTATTATTTATGTTTTTTTTTTTTTTTTTTTATAATAAATAAATATTTTGTTACCTGCAACAGATATTCATATGTTTGTATTTAGTTAGATATTGGAGAAGAAATTGAGATGTCACTCTGATGAAAAGTTATCTGGTAAAAAATTGCTAGGATGAAATCTCTATTGCTAGGGTTGTTGTTTATAGGCTATACATGACATATAGTACGTACGCAATTTTTTTTCCCTTTTTTTCATTTCAAACAGCCTAACATTATTATTATTCATATATATTTTATAGGGGTAATTTGTATTTATCCAATTTATTTTTTGGGTTTTGGTTTAAGCCTCATTTGTGTATACATTTGTGGATTTTTTCGTAGATATTGCATTTTATAGATACATGTAGATATATGGGTTTTATGGTTGTTTAACATTGCAAAAGTACATGTACTTTTTTACATATATAAAAATTGAAATCTACGTATATATCATTTCAATAATGTTATATATCTCTGTAAATTAGGGGTAGATAGTATAGACTTCTTTTAATCAAATTTTTGGAATATTGACTGACATATTGTGTGAATTTTGGGTAAAAATAATGAAATGAAAAGATGAAAAAAAACAAAAAAAATGCGGAAGAATATGGCAATCGTATTTAGATTGGATATACGAGCATAATCTGAAAAGGTATAAAAGATTAAGTTTAATATATTTTTTTATTTTTTTTTATTTTTTTTTCTTTCTTTAAAGGATATTATCCAATAACGGAAATAATCATCTATTGGAAAATCTGAATTTTATTTCAAACGATTTTCTTTTATAAAAATATAAAACCCTTTTCCAATGTATATATAAATTGCATATAATTCGATAGAAATGATATAAACGAATAAAAGAAAGTAAACTATTCATTTCGATACCGAGTTAGAAAATTACCATTTTTTATAATAATTTGACCAACTCAAATGTACCCCTAACTGACCAATGACTAAATTCGAATTGATATTTTCACACGGTTATATGAAAATTTTAAAATCAATGACATTTGCATATATTGAAAGAAATTCATGTATTCATTTCAATTGAAGAGGAAATTCGTGTATTGGTATATATAATCGTTAATATATCGATATCAAATAATTTTTTTAAAACCCTTAAAATAATTTTTAAATATCAATTAAACATATACCCTTAAATTTCAATTCATTGACAATTATATCGGGTATGGATATAGAAATAGAAACAGAAAAAAAAAAAAAAAACAAAAAAAAAACGAAGAACTTCAAATTCAATATAAAGTTCTCATCAAATAAAAGGTTCCCAATCGATACAAAAACCATTTTATGATGTACTAGTTTTTTTAATATTTACTTCTAACATTCATTACAATAAAAGAACACTTGAAATTAATTTTTATATGCAAATGACTATAATAATAATAATAAAAATAATGTAAAATATTCTAAACGAATTGGCATTTGATTGACAGATGCGTTATGTACTTTACAATATAGGAAATATATTGTTATTTTATTGATATTTATAACTATGAATATCCACTCAGATAATTTTGAATGAATTCAATCATACTTCAAATAGGAATCATTGATGTAATTCACGAAATAGTCGAAAGGAATAAATGCAATGAATTTATAGAATGACAAATAGAAAGCATATCCTTGTTTGATTCCATATTTTTAATTTAAAATTATTTCACATTATCTTAGGCCGAAATTGATTTAAATCTGTTACTAATAAAATAATTATTAACTTTAAGACGAGTATTTCGGTAGATAGTCAATGCACCAAATATGAACCCGCACAATTGAAATTTGTATAATTTAAAAATTGGTTGGGAAGAATATGCAGATTTTTCAACCGTATATAGTCTGTATCAGAATTTACATTAAATATTGTCAGTATATTTTAAATTAATAGACAATAATTCATAATTTACAAACAATATTAATTGTGATAACTCGTACAGAAAAAAAAGAATGGCATAATTTCGTGACAAATGCCAATTACAACTATAAATCATATTTGCCCACTGTTCCAAAATGATCAAACAAATAACGTAACTCAACCAGAATGACTGCCAACAAATTTTTTATCATTTAACCCACATGTTATAGTGGAACGGCATATACTAGTATAACATGAAAAAAAAAAATTAAAAGGAAAACAACATCTTTGTTCGTCTAAGGAATAAAATTTAGAAATTGGAATTTTTTTTAATAATGAAATTCAATCAAATTACTATCGACTTCTGCAATAAATTTAGCAAAGACATGTTGCATTGTTAGGTAGCAAAAAAAAAAAAAAAATATATAGAATCTTAAATATGAATATAGACAAAACTATATGTAGAAAAGATCCCAGACCTATTGTCCCCCAAAAAGCTCAATATCTGTTTAATACCATAGGGATGATAACTCCACAATACCCAATACATATAGGCTTCAAAGTGTCGTCGTCTTTCGTGGATCAGAACTTCACATTCTGAGAAAATGTGTTTAGGTGTGAATCTTATATATTAATATTTAAGAAAGTAATAAATCTGATCCATAAAATCACAGTAGTATTATCAATACATTTTTTAGTACGATTGTCGATTTATACACTAAGATTATAAATGATCAATTTTGTCTGCAAAATTCAAAATTCGTGAAAAATTCTATCAACAATCGATCATATAAAATATATATTGAAATTACGACAACCGATCGAAAATTGAATTTGAACAACTGGTTATGAAGAATCATTACAATATAAGAATCCAATTTTCATGTCGAATAATAAAATCAAAATCGATCTACTAATATCTCAGTTAGAATTTGCAAAGGTAAATTTATTTAACTCAAATATCATTCAATTTGCTAATAAATAAAATAATAAAGAGAAAAAAAAATCAATTGGGATTGGTTACACGCTAAATCTTCAATTGCTAATCATTTGGATGATACAATTTTGATGACCGAAGGGCAAAACTATTTTCAACTAGTTATATTTGCAATTAAACAAGCGACTAAAGGATTGAGTATATTGATATTTACACGAAATCAATTGTTATAGTAACACCAGGTGTTAAATGTAAACTAGCAATAGATAACTAATCTAATAAATAAATTATAAATTTTGCTTACTTATCTTGTGCTTACTTATCTTTTGCTTACTTACTTTTCCAGAAGATGGTATCCACTGACAGCATGCCATTTACAAATTCGATTGCAACTGGGCGCGTGCACAGGTTGCGACTATAGTGAAATGGTCACCATATGTGGAATATGGTTATTAGCCGAAAGGGCGCGGACAATCAACGATCATGTTGGATCGTTTCTGGGGGTGGTTACTGTATGGCAACAGTGACCATTAAAATTCAGAGTCCAATGACAACATGATGACATAGCTAATATGTGACGCTATTAAATAATCACAGCCAAAATGTCATATTGTCGAATATGAATGACAATACAAATAGCTCACATTAGTTCACGACAGCTAGAAATATGGCAATGGCTTCAAAACTTGTAAAGTCGGAGGATGGTTTAGCAGACTGCATCTTAGACTATAAATTAATCCCAGTCAAAGTACTAGGAATTTAGCATCGGATAACGAATTGGATTTATACAAACGACGACTCGGGGCACGACCACGTACAAAACGAAAATGGAAAAAGAATATATTGCAATTTGCTTGCTCGCATATAACATCGTTTTCGCAATAAAGATCAAGAACTATTAATGGAAATGAAACATCATAAGACTGGTTTTTGTACTTTATATAAAAGGTAGGAAAATGCACAAATAGATACAATGACTATGTTCTCATATATAGTGGCAAGGATAAGGACCAACGGGCTCATTCGGGTGTTGATTTAATTTTACATTATTGATTTGAACAGAACATTCATAATACAAAATATCAAAGTGATAGATTACTGCATAAAGCCTGTACTTACGCGCCGGTTGTAAAAAAAAAAAAAATACAGGAAGATACAGCAGGAGTTCGATTGATTCTTATCTAACGACTAAATAATTATATTGGGTGAATGCTAGTGAGGAAAATTCAGTATTGAATGGCGTTAAACACATATTTAGTGTGTTTAGATGTGCTAAGAATGAACTTCGGATTAACAATACCATTTTCTTAGAACTCCATTGTTTGGCATACTAAAACATAATCTCAAAATTCGAAAAAAAATTGCAATTTAATTTGAAACATCTTTAATGTGGGCTGATTTTATAGCGATTATCTAAACTTTATTATACAAACTACTAAAAATGGCACTGAATATCAATGAAATCAATAAAATCAATAAAATTCATATTATAATGATCTGCCTTTAATTGATATTTTCGTCATTTTGCTAATAATCGTAGGCATTTTCTAAACATTCAAAAAAATTGATGTGAAAAATGTGTTGATCAAATACATTATTTGATCAAGACATGTGAAATTACCCATGAAATTAGTTATGGAATATGACAATGGATGGTCATATAATAGGAAACATCTAATTGTTTAATGCGATTTTCTCGTTAAGAAATCGTGATTTGGTAGATGTTACACAAAATATCTAAAGTTTTATGTTGTTATCAATTGTTGTACTGTTTTTATAGTTTTAAATGACACCTTCTATTTTCAAATAAAATTCAAAGTTTTTGGTGATGAGAGATGATGTTGACAGAATTTTTTTTATCATTCGTGATTATTTCAAATACATTTTCTATTATATTATGGGTTTTCTATTGTATTACAGCCCATTAATATAGCGATCATCAAGTGATATTTCTGACTGAAATGTGAGGGTTAATAATTAAATTGCAGATAAGAAGACAAATTTGAGTATGTCTAACATTAATTTTTGCAATAACTATTGCAACAATTTAAATCTTGAAACCAAGTATTCATAATAAACAAATTGTAATATATACAAAATTTCAGTCGCATAATAGATTGAATACCAATCACTTTGATATATGCTGATCCTGATCGTTAAGTTAAGTAAGCATTCAATAGACTCTTTCGTCATCCAATTCGTCTTTGTTTGAGTTAAGACAAAACTGGACAATGTACTAAATTGTATAAAGTGAGTTTTAATCAATCCTATTGAATATCTTTCATTTATAATTGACACGCATAACATTAGTTATAGAGGGATCGAAAAAATCGAATCTTGATAAAAAAATTATTTATCATTTTTTTTTTTTATTTGCACCAACAAATACTGTCGGTAACATAAATTGCTTAGAGTAATTGGTAAATATTGGAAATCATTATGCTTATCAGTAAATGCGAATTTCTAATTAATTATTTTTAATTAGAAAAAATTATGGGAAATAGTTCTAAGTATTATGGATAATCAAGTATTTTTTTTTTTAAATTGTTTTTATACAAAATGCATACCGCTGATGAGATAGATAGTGCATGAAATGCAAGTATTATAAACGGCACAACAGCTAAATAAACCATTTAAAATTGTAGTATAAAGGTATCGCATTTAATTCTGCAATAGATTAGTGCATTTTTTATGTTTTGAATTATACAAAATATTAAAAAAATAAATATTAATGTCCCATATAACATAAAATAAAAAATATTACAAATTTTATCTTCAATTTTTACGGATAATTAAAAATAAATGGAAAAAAATAATAATTATTGCAATAGATGCATGCATAAGAAGGTCTTAATGTGTATGAGAAAATGTTTGACGAAAATATCGGGTAAAATACAATAAGATAAGAAAATGCAATTTAATTTTAACCTTCAATTTAAATATTTTATTGTTTATTTATAATATACTTTTGCAATATACGCTAGTACACAATTTTGTTACTGATAATATTTAATGTAAATCATAGTTAAATGAATGTAAAACTAATTGGAAGTAATGACTATGCACAATGCACAAACATCATTATAAAAATAGTAAAATATAAAATGATTTTACCAAGGATTTTACTGAATATTTTAAAATAAATTTATTTCTATTTTTTCAATTCGTTCATCGAGAATATGTTGACAAATACGTTATACACTATTGTCATTTAATTTTTAAAAATTGAAATTTTTGCCAAATTATTATTAAAATGAGATTTTAATGATAATTTAATATTTTCAAAATTCTATTCAATATAATTTGGTTTAGGTGGTGAATAAATTGGGTCATAGCCATACGATCGTAACTAAAACACGCGATCACAAGATAAATCAATTATGGCGTATGGTTATGGTTACAAATATAGATCACAATACCTTGTTTATTAACTAGATACATCAACACATCACAATTCAGTTAAGTGGTGACATAAATTTTTCAAGCTACTTAATTTGTTGGAGAATTATATTTTTCACAAAATCAACAGCCAGAAACATTCAATTTTTAGTTCCGATAATACGCTAGTAATTGATATATTTTGTTGGCCAGTTATCGGTGACACAACGTGAATGTAAAATTCACTATAGTCAATATGTTAGCTCATAATGGGAAATAAAATTTTTATAATTTGATATCTAATTTAAATGAACATATTCACAGATAATTTGCATATAAGAATTTAAACTATCCAATAAATAAAAGGGTCATCTTAACGGTCATCACATTCACAAAATCATAATCTATTTTAATTTATATTCAATAGATTCATCTTATTTATATTATGAAACTATTATATTATACTAAAGGAAAAAATAACCAGTACGAGTATATTATAATCATTTTAATGTATTGTACATAAAAAGAAAAAGGATGCAAATGTCCAGATTGCTTAGAATAAAATATTTGGACCGCTGTCAATTTCAATATCTTTAACAATAACAGAAATTTTGTAACTGAAAATACACAATAATTTTTTTTTTTTTTTTTTGATATTTTACTGCAAATTTCTATTCTTTCAGAAATTAAAGGATATATGGGGTTGGATAAATATTCTACTAAATAAAAGAGTGGTAGTAAATTTTCGTGGAATTTTTTTTTTTGTTAAATAATAAGTACAATAATAATAAAAAAAAAATTGCACACAAATTTAAAAAATATTTGCATGTTGAAAGCAAAAGTTAATTTGAACGAATATCCTTTTCATATATTACAACATTCAGGTACATGATCATATCGTTTCCTATATTGTCCGTATATTATAAATAAGTATATTGGTCGAAACAAATGTGGAACAAAGTTTGATTGATCATTTCAATCCATATATTCAATTTTTTTTATAATCCACAACAAGTGAATCAATCAGCTTACTTAAGGGGAAAAATTTTAAAGTCTGTCTAACCAATATTCGGTCATTTTTTTCAATGCCACAATAAATTTAATGTTTACTAATATGTCTGCATTCATCTTTCGGTATTCTAGCGCCACTGATTAATTGAAGAATTTTACGTTCAAAGATTCTAGTTTTTTCCGATTTTGAAGACCAAGAGAATAATGCGTATGTCCTTAAAAGTCTTATAAGTTGTTTGTAACAAAAGATCCTCTTCAGTGTTAATAGAAAAAAAAAAAAAAACATTTTCTATACCCCGAAGCTAAACATACTTAAATTTTACGAAGTTCCTGTTCGCCTGATACAATTTTAATTATTAGTTTTTAAATCTAACGCAAGATTAGATTTAAAATTTTTAACGCTTCTGCTCACCTGATACTAAATTTAGCAATTTTTTATGTTAACTCACAGTAAATTTATGAGGTCTCACAGCACTATTGATGTGACCTCATAGTAATAGTTTATATGATATAACGGTATAGTAAATTTCGAATGCTTATCAATTAAGCACTTATTTTGGATAAGGATGAAAACAAATATTTTGTCCATACCCTGAAGGTGTTACGGTAATAAATTATTCGATGAAGCACTTATTCTGCACTTCAGGATTACTACTACGAAAATGTTTAGATGAGTAGAGCTAACAAGATGTTAGTCGACGTTCCGTTTACCCATATTTATAAAACCATATCTATAAATAAGTGTATTATCATCAAATGTACTAAAAACTTAATGCAATTGAGCTGTTTATATATTTATTGTATCACCCTCTCTTACATAATATACTTCTATTATATAATGTATATCGCGTTATATAAAAAGCACAATAATAAAAAAAAAAAAAAAAAAAACATTTTAAATAATCAAATGTTTTCCAAAACCCTAAAATGCCCTCGTTTTTATATGAATAAAATACTCTTATAAGTAAGAGATTTTATACTTTGTCATTTAGGCTATGCCTCTACTTTTTGCCATACTTAAGAGTATATAAACACATAAATCTAGAAGTAGTAAATGGTAAATCTAACAATTTAGCTTTGATCTTTTTGGTGTTCTTTGACGCAAAGAATGACATAATGATGGATGTGCATAAAAGCATAAATTGCTTGATGATGATGTTAAATTTCTGATACGAAAAGGCAAAAAAAAAAAAATTTCTAAATTAATGAACAACAAAAAATGTCATAATAAAATAAATATAACAATCCGTATGAGGTATTGTATGTTTGTTAGAAAAAAAGCATTTATACATAAAAGTTTAAGATTGAGTTTAGGTAATTTGTGGTAATTTGTATAATAACCTATTCCAAAAGTACGGTCTATAGCTATAGAGTACGACCAGACATTAGATTAAATAAAAAAAAAAATTAAAAAAATACAATAGTCAATTACTTACTTCCCAGGCAAATTGTTTATCCATTGGTTCATTTGTCCATTTCACAGTATATGGTCCAAATTTAATACCTCTATGCAATAATGATCTAGCATATACTGCTCCATTTTGAACATCTAATTCTTGTGGTGGTGATGAATGCATTTTAGCCATATCTAACAAAAGTTGTTCTGTTGAGCGAACCTGAATTCAATAAAAAAAAAAAAAGAAAAAAATTAGCAACTCAGAAATGATAGAATGCAATGTAAGTGACACCCATAGGTCGTCAGTTAAGGTCAGGTGAGATTAATCGAGGCACTTTTTAAGATCATGTTGACGAAGACAAAAACTATTTTTATACGAAAGCTTTCACACATAATAAGTTGTCTTTGTAATAAATATTTGCAATTTTAAGCACAATTTTTTTTTTTTTATTTATTAACTTGCTGAAGATCTACCAAAAAATTTACTTCCCTCTGAGCAATAAACGAGCATTTGCACAAGAAATGCTAACAGGATTTTTGTCTTGGGGATAATATCCCTTATAGAATTATGTGATTCTGCAATGTCACCAAATATATAATTAAAGGAGAAAACATAGATTTTTATTTATAAAATAGAAACTAAGATTTAGTGCATGGGATTTGGCAGGACTAAGCAAACATTTATAATTAACTCAATTACAAAAATCTCAGCATGATGTCTGTGGTGAGATTTTTGTGCAATTGACATTTTTATTATCACATTATAAATTTTAATTTACAGCTAAATTTCCAGAAAATTCAGAAGTTTAAAGATTGAGCATTTTAAGGTATTAGAAATCAATTTATTATAAAACATTTTATATATAAATAGGTTTTTATATAAGCATAAATTTTGAAAAAAATTCAAAAACATGGCATTTTGACGCTGAATTGATGTTCATCTTACTTCTTATCTAATGTCATTACATTACATTATCACGTATATAATAATTTATAGCTAACAATAATAAAAGTAACGAAAATAAATTAAAAATAATTACTTTTAATTGGTCCGTATCATAGTAATTAGCACCATTTAATGGTATAACTTGTAATCCAATTGGTACATCTAAATTTATCGGAATTGTGGAGTCCAATTCATCTCCACTACTTCCTGAAAATAGAAAATGATAGAATATTACATTTCATATTGAATTCATGAAAAAAGTAAATTATGATTCTACAATATATGATTTTTGTGACAAATGTTGTTTGATCGACTAAAATCAAAAGGTTACTCTAACCCATTGTTACCTTTATGTAATAACACCACTAATCCGACACATATTAATTTCATTTCATATATATATATATATATTTCATTATATATTATGTCATATATCGGACCTTTACGCCAATAATTGTCATTAGATTAGAAGGATTTAGTTTATTAATGTCGGGATGTTTTGCAATGATATTGGCATAATATACTTTAAATAGCGATCTAATGCCAAATATTAACCTTATATTGTAATTATGTTTAGATATTGCTCGATGTTTTGAGTAATTTAGAAAACAATGGCATACTTCTGACTAATTAATAACAATTTCATTTAATTTATATCAATTACCATATTCTACTTAACTTAAATATCATAGAAACACAATATAAAACCAACGTATAATTTAGTGATAGCTCAAAGAAATAATTCCAAAATATCTCGCCAAGATATGTCATGTCTTTTCTTCTTGTGGATCACATAATTTATGGCCTTTTAGAGTTTCAACTATACGTGCTTTTTCCTATCAACCAAAATAAGATCGTTCTACACTTTTGGGCTAAATATTTTCAAAGGCACTTTGCGATGAAATAAATAAATTGAGGGCAAAAAAAAACAATAAAATAAATGTTAAAACAATTTTTTTTTTGCTATTAGTTCCGAAATGTTAGGTATGATTTACAGGTATTTTTGATAAAATATTTAAATAACGGAAACATTTTATTTGAATAGGTAAGATGATCTTGTAATAATATTGTTATCTTTTTAAAAAAAAAAAAATGTAAGTTCTTCTTCATACAAACAATCCATGATCGTTTTTCCTTTTGATGGAATATTGTGTAATAAAAACCTTAAAAGAATTGAAAATGGTAAATAGAAGCGGGCGGTTACTTTGAAATCCAAAGCCGATTTTTTGTATTCTTTTTATTGATATTTTATTAGTTTCTAATGTTTATTTCATTTTTAAAATTTTACTTTATTTTTTTTGTTTGTATATTTTTAAATTATTTATTTGAATATACTCCGACTTAAATGATAAATTAATTATTAATTTAAGAAATTGATAAAAATTATAATCTTTTGATATGTAGGTAAATACAGCAGCAGTTGACAATCGGCTAAAGGTAAAAGTGGAAAATAAGCGGTATCTCGTGGTAGAAGCTATATAAAAATAAATCCGTAAATATATTTGGACAAATAGTCTCAACATTCTCCTAGGTATTCTCAACTAAACATCAAGCATAAACTGGAATAAACTGTTTTTTTTTTTTTTAATTTTTGCATAGCGATCGGTATTGGTTTGTAAACATTTTGAACAAATTTGAATTTCATACAGTAAGTCGATTCATTACCTCATGAACTGTAGGATTTGTAACATAACTGATTAACTTTTGCAAAGTACAAGTGCTGAGTATTGAACTCAGGATTCGAAATCATAGTTCTCATCAGTGCAACAATTAACCAGAAGAATAAAAACATCGTCATGTGAACATGACTATATGGAAAGACATTTTGTAGCCGTAAAAATTCAATTAATTTTGTAAAATATATGACAGAAACGCAATTAAATAGAATTGCACAGTTCAAATATTGTCAAATCTTATGTCTTTAATTTCTTTCACATTTACTTATTTTTCACCATAGAATGAATTGCTATAACATGTGAAATATATCATATAAAACACGGCATTTGTAATAATATAATTATATTAATATATCCTTAATTTACTGGATTTTTATTTCAAAATTCGATTTTACTGAATTTTTAAAAAGTTTATTTTATCTTAATTCTTTTGGAAAATACAATACAATTTTACTATACAAAATGTTTTTATTTTCCAGTAACTTATACTTCACGATTCACTTATTTTACTTTCAATATCTCGATGTGTATTTGATTAAGCTTTATGTTTACCTTTTGAACTATCACGAAGCTACCAGTTTATTCAAGTACCTTATACATTTTTCTAGTCCCCTATTTTTTTTTGTGACCGCCCTCTATTGAATATGTACCGAATTCTTGAATGAGTACTAAATTTATAAAACAGGACCATACTTGTAACAATATTATGAACCAAGAGAAGAAAAACATGAGAATATTTTCAGAAATTCTGAATGAAGAAGTTGAAAGACTTAAAAACATTGTCAGAAATCAAGAGAACTCGTATGTTGCCTAATCTTCAATGAATTCATTTTGATAAATAATTACAAAAAAAAAATTCTGTTACTCGGAAACCTGGAAATTACAATGCAATGCAATGCACTAATTTAAATATTGGTCGAAATTAGTAGCGCTAAAACAAAAAAAAAAAGAATTATAGATCGCGTAGAAATTCAAATTTATAATTTCGTTGTAGAAGTACCTAAAAGATCTTTAAATGGTTTAGATGGTGAATGCTATACTTCCATATGTTTTAAAAAATTAACGTTATGAATTATGGAAAACAGATACCGGATAAGTTATTTTTGGCTTCAATTCCAAATTACGGAAGAAGCCAATCGAAACAAATCTCCATATAATTTTAATGTTATAACAATGGCTCATGAATAGCAGTTATCGCGTGGAGTAGAGGTCGAGATGATGATAAAACTGAAGCTTTTAAGTCAGTAGGAACAACAACTATTTTGAGCATAAACAATATTAAAAAGAAATGTAATGTATTTGAGGCATCAGGTTTAAGAACGGATAAATTGAATAAAATTTATACTACATTGCTTGAAAATAACCGTCAACAGAGTGTGCAAGAGATTTCTCTTTAACAGGTAGCTTTTGTACAAAGATCAGAATACGACTAGGAGACGATTCAATGAATGCATTGGTATTTTGAAACCACTATTTTTTCCATGACTATGTAAATGATTATATATTGGGTTAAGTTTTTCGTATCCATCAATTAGTTGTATTTCATTTCGAATATTAATAAAAATACCGAATATATTTACATTAATTGTCGCATTTTATAATCCTTATAATTTTACGATTAAAAATCCCTAATCCCAGGTTTTAAAAAATCCCTATTTTTAGATCAGTACCCTATTTATGATCAGTATTTATTTTTACATTTTTACATTAATTATCAAATTATATAGTCATTTGTAGTATAATATTTAGTATTACATAAGAAGTCGAACGAATAGACTTTCCAAACAAAATTAATATTTAGTAAGGGCTCATGAATCCAAACGAATTGTGTCACTACAAACTTTATAACACCTACTAAACAAAACTATAGAATATATAGATGAGAATTCTAATCAAATATATAGAGTCGTGTCACTTTTATAAATGTAATTCTAAAAAAAAAAATACAATTGGAAAATTTCAATTATGTGTTAGTTATTTTGGTAAAAAAGTTTCAATATTCTTTTATATATATATCTGACTATTGACCTGTAAACTGTTTGGTTGCAGCGATCGGTATATTATGATACAAAATATGATCAAATTTCAAATGATAATAGCATGATTAATCTTCCGATAATTAGATACAATCACATAACAATTTTTTAACTCACTGTACAGAATAATAAAGACATATTATAGTCATTTTTAGCTTGAAATTTGAAAGACTTGAAAATATTTTGCAAGTATATAAATTAGCATACCAATATCGATAACTGAATTATGATCTCTGTAAACCACTTATGCGGGTATTCAGAAGCTGGTATAGTGCGATATTACAACACATAGTTTCTTTTTTGAAAAAAATAAGCGTATGGAATTTTAAAATGTGAAAATTGTACAAAATTGCAAATGATCATTTGTTGGATTAATCTCACTTGGCGGAAATCATCATAAAAAATGTTTGAGCTCACTAGAATAATAACAATACAATTATCATTATGAATTGAATGGGTTTTGCCATTTTATGCACACAACTATAAATTATCACCATTATCGTTAATTGCAGTTATCACCTGTAAACCAGTTAGATGCAGAAGAATACTATAATTTATAGGTTATTTTTAAAAATACACGTATCAGGTGGTGTAATGTGGTAAGTGTTATGGAAAATATTAAAAAAAAAATTAAAATGATCATTGTTGAATTAATTTTTATGGCAAAAAACATCATTTTTTAATTTTTTAAATCAATGTAGAGAATAATAACAACATTATAGCCAAAAAAAAATGTGGTTATTTTATAGTCAGCTTAACCACGGCGAAATGTTAATGAAGTACATAATATATATAATCAAGCCTTATTCCACTATACCGCTGACCAAGTACACTTGCTTCTTGATACACCTACTAATTTATAGTGGAATTAAAAACTAATATAGTAAGTTAAGATTCCATTGTGAAATATTTACAGAATAAATTTTGTTCTTGGTGGAATATTTAAACTCCGAGATCTTTGACATTTTATAAAGACATTAAATAAATTAAAAATAAATTAAGAATCTATCTATAGTTTTATTGTGACAAAACTACGGTATATTACCTTGCATTTTTAATGATAAATTCATTTATGAATAATCATATAACATTTTCATAATAAAAATTGAAAAAAAATTCATTTTTTTTTTTTAAAAAAAAAACAACACACAAATCACTAATCCTTTGGCGCTTATTATTTGTATTATACTTAAAAAATAAAATTCAAATTCACTGTAACCGTTCAAACATTTTTAGCTTATCGAAAACTTTAATTTTTTTATATTTTTTTTTTTTTTAAATTTTAACAATAATTTTTTGCTGCACTTTTTTTGTTATTCACTAATAAAATTCAAATTCGAATTTCACACTTAAATTCTCAATTATTTTTAACATTCACCCACTATTTAAATTTATTATTATTTTATTTTTTCAATTTTAATATTAAATTTAAAATACACTATTTTTCAAAATTATAATTTTTTATAAAATATTTTTTGGAAAAAGTCTGTTATTTAAAAAAAAAAAAAAAAAAATAGCAATCCAGTGGACATATTCGACATTTATATTTACACAAGTTATTTGTTGAATTAAAAATTTTCGCAAATAATTTAATTTTCCCAAATAAAAGAAAATATACACACAGTAAAAAAAAAAATCAAAAACAAAATCAGAGATACAAAAGTTGTCTGTCTACTACTGGATGCTTAACTATAGACTAAAATTGCTGTGTTTTGATTTAATTGTCAATTCATAAGGGGTAGTAGCAGTTGTAATCTCCTTCCTGAATCCCAACTAC
This sequence comes from Penthetria funebris, assembly GCA_027564355.1. Lineage (NCBI taxonomy): Eukaryota > Metazoa > Arthropoda > Insecta > Diptera > Pleciidae > Penthetria > Penthetria funebris. The sequence continues at coordinate 1,679 of JANSTX010009645.1, read as the reverse complement.
CCTTGTTTATAAGATACACAATATATATTTCTCTGATAAAAAGGAGGAGCATAAAAGGCGGGATTTAAGGGATGTGGTTGGTTGTATCCTTTAATATACCATGTGATGGGTATACAGGAGTGTGTATATGTACCAAAAACACACAAAAAAAAAAAAAAAAAAAAAAACAAAAACATATCACGGAAAAGTTCATCAATTTAGTTTTACTGAAGAGAGAACATATTTTGTTGTACATATACGAGCAGACCTTTACCATACGTTATTTAAGACATATACACTAGTGTTTATGCCTTAATATATAGGTCTTTATACCATTATATACATTAACTTAAGGCACATATGTACAAATATTGACAGACAGAGAGCAGCCAGCGGTCGATTAACAAAAATATAACATAAAATAATAAAAGAAGAAAATTTTATATTCGTAAAACTGAAGAAGAAATACATAAATGATGAAAGGCGTGTGCTGTGGATGCTGTGTGTGGTACAGGCATAAAGATAAATCTTAAACATATACGTAGAGAGAATGTATATGATGGCATGAAGATGAAGATGAAGATGATGATGATGATGATGATGATGATGACGATGATGACGATGGTAATGCTGAGATGCAGTAAATTCAGGTCCAGATAAATGAGAAAGAATAAAATTTATCATTTTATATTTTATTTTATGTGGAACTTATATATTCCATACTACAGTGGTATATTATATAACTAAGAAGAAAATCTATATATTTACATATGGGTATAGATGATGGTAATACACATAATATACGAAAAGTCTTGTATGTCTAGAAAAAAAAATAACTTTGAAAACGCTCTTCAAATATAAGATGTAAAAAAGTTAGTTTCTGGTTGGATGAAAAGAATTGATATTAGAGATTTTGTACACATTTTATGGTATCCGAGAAGTAAAGAAAAGAATATATATTTGGATTCGATATCTTTCTATTAAGCTATAGGAGTATTAGTTTTAAAAATACATTCATCATCATATATTATATATATATATATATATGCCATCCCTTTTAAACCAATTTTTCCAATTTTCATCCTCATTGCTTCAAGATTATTGTTCCGTTAAATGTTTTTATAGAATAATTCATTTAAAGGGACCTATACGCATTGCTTTCATAAGATACAAAAATGTCTATTTGTATAAAAACAATAAAAAAAAAAAAAACCCTTAACGGGATTAAAAATATGAACGTGATATTAGTATTTTCATAGATTTAAACGTCAGATTTTCAAAATTAGACTATAGGGTAAATATGGTACGAGGCAGCGATACCACCGGCTCACTTTGGATGCAAACGAAGTTATCAAAAAAAAAAAAAAAAAACAAAAAAAAAAATCTTATGTCATAACCACCCCCGTATGCAAATATTCAAAATTATGCTCTAATTATTAACAAATGTTTGGTACTGTTTAGCAACGACAAGAATTCAGAATTCATTATGGACTCACAAATGGATATCAAAAAAGAATTTTTCATCTCATAAAACAATAGTTGTTTATAAATTTTCGGACTTTTATAGTATACTGCAAGGACACTAACGGTATTTTTGAGAGAATAATTAATAACAAACGAGACAAATATAATTGGCATCGCCAATTATTGTAGACCCTGGGAATTGTTTAACGGATCACAACATAATATATAAGTATTTA
>JANSTX010009634.1:0-19104 GCA_027564355.1 Penthetria funebris | reverse complement strand
ATATATTATGTTGTGATCCGTTAAACAATTCCCAGGGCCTACAATAATTGGCGATGCCAATTATATTTCTCTCGTTAATGTTTTATTTTATATTTAGATAATATCTAACAAACGTATACCTTTTCATTTCTATTTCTGATGCATATATTTTTGTTATATGAGTGCATATTTTCTTGATTTTGTCTGATAATATAAAATCAATAATTTGTTTTAAATTTTTTCTGTCAAGAATTCTGCAGATTCAAGCAAATTTATTCTGTTTTGCATTTTATATTATTTGTAATGATCGTTTTTTGTTCCGTATCTGCTCGTACGGGTATATGTCTCACTTGAACATGATTACGATTTATAGTTACTTCTTGTAGTTATAGTATCCATTATCTCAAGATCAACCAATTTCATTTGATATCGTATTTGACCAAAATATTGTTAATATGTGTTTAAGAATTACACAATATGTGATTTCGTGAAATTTGTGTTGACTTCTACATTTGTCTGTCTCACACATTTGTTGTCGGTAAAATTAAAATTATTGAAAGAGTAGGAACATATAAACGACGATAAAATAGTTCTCTTCGCAACACCGGCATGTATGTCAAGAACATTACCAAGCCTGCACTGAGCTTCATGACAAGTATACCTGCTAATCATGTTCGAAATTTTGAACGGTATTCCATAATTTTCAAGAAATGTCATCATCATAACACGATCAAGAAATGTCAAACGTTTGTTTAAAGTCGTTCAGTTTTTCCTTAGATCCAGATAATCATGAATGGTTTCGTTTAATTTGTCATAATCATTGTTTTAAAAAATTACTGTATACAATGTAGTTATGTCGCAATGAAATTAGATTCCAATGGATACGTGATGTTATTAACAATACATACAACTGCGTCGCCTCACTCAACAGTCAGATGAATTGCAAATAAAAGACTTTAAAGATTGTCTTGGATTCCATTTTGCTAATCACCAGAGTGAATATTTTGAAGTTCGATTCAATTGATGGTTTTGATGAACAGTCGTTAACGAAATTGATAGTTTTGTGGACCAGATTTGTAACATTTAATAATTTCTTGATAAAATAATTTATTTATTTTTTATTTATCATCTCAAAATATGCTGGGGATTTTTCTCTTAATTTTAAAACTACTAATACGTCCATGATATTTTATGATTATCATTAATTTTAAGTATTTGTGCCTTCAATTAATGAATAATTTTTAAATCTATTAGAACTAATTTACAGGAAATTTCTTACTGTTGCAGACAGTCTTAATAGGTTCTATTATAAATATACGTAAATGTTGAAATATTTTGCGAGAGTCTTTCAGACTTATTGTACATAATTATCAATATTGAAATGTTTCTGAAAGAATATTGTTTAGGTGGTCTATGGCAGACTTTTCTATGTAATAGCATAGAAGCAGTTGAATTTTAAATTTTATAACATTTGCAAACAATATATACATAAATGTAGTTTATTTTGTACATTTTGCACAATGGTTCTCTTTTAAACATATACATCTTATAAAATAATATGCATAATGTTTTAAAATAAATACATCATTGCACTTTATCTATTGTATTATACAAATTTTATATATATATATAAAAAAAAATGCATTCAAATGGTTGTTATGTTTTAAAATAATGGGATGGTATATAAATACAAATGAATTAAATGTTACACACAAAATTACACAAAATGTATAAAAAAATTTTAGAATTTTTGTTATTAATTTCGTAAAGAATTTTTATTATAATAAATTTTAAAAAATTGAACTACATAATGATCTTTTCTAATCGAAAATTAGATTAATTTTAATGAAAATTCTTTATTTAATTAAAAAAATTATAATTATTTTACATTGAATATATAAATCTCTTCTATGTATGAAAATTCTTTACAAAAAAAAAACTTTTTATTTTTAAAACTACACAGTGATTTACCAGATTATGATTCGAATCGTGTTTTACTCTTGGGAGTCACTAAATTAGAATCACCAAAATTTCAAATAAAACAACGACCACATACATACAATGGATTAGATACAATTTTAATATCAAAGGAAAATTGTGAAGAAAATTCTACATTAGATTTATCGAATACATCGAAAATTACTAACTGTGGTGGTAGAGATATAAAATCAGTATTAGATTTGAATACTCATCAAACTAATAAGAAGAAGATTAAGAATAGGAGCGGCAAAAATAGTAGCTGTAGTAGTGGTGAATCAGATTGTGATATTAATAAACAAAATTTATTTAATTTAAATAATACTATAAAAAAGAAATCATTTCAATATTTTCATATTGACAAACGATCCAAAATAGGTCAGACATCACCAAAATTTTGTAATCGAAAAGAATCATTTATAGATAATTTTAAATTGACTGCAAATGATTATCAACAATCAGATCAATATCAATATTATCAACAACAACAACAACAACAACAGCAACAACAACCAGAATATAAAGAACCAATATCAAAACAAAAACAACAACGACAATTATTATTACAAATCAAATCAAAAGAATCAAATGAAAGCATTCCAAAAGAAACGATCAATCAAAATACAAATGATATTACCGAAAATATTGTATGTGATATTGCGAATTTGACAGGTGATCTTCATTTAAGTTGTGATAAAAATAGGGAATTAGTTAACAATTCTGAATATAATAAGAAATTAACACAGAACCCAATTATACCAATAAATGATATTGGTTATGTAAACAGCCATTGTATTGCAATTAATGATCATCAACATAAAAGAAAACCGGTAACGGCATCGAAAATTAGTGATCGTAAAATATCCTGTAGAATTTATGAATGTTTACCAAAATGTACAACAAGGAATGAATCAAGTGAACCGGATTCATTATCGCCAAGTATTAGAATTGATATAGAGGAACAAATTAATAATAATATTAATAATAATTATAATTATAATAATAATAATAATAATCATAATAATAATTATAATTCGAATAATAATAATAATAATAATTGCATAAATATAAAATTTTCAAATAAATTATTTTTAAACGTAATGGATAGAAGTGTCGATTCAATTGGAAGCTGTTCTCTGGATGTAGATGCAGAATCAACAGATTTTTCAGGTACTGATCTCGATAACCAAAAATGACATGATTATATATGCATTGGATGTTGTTTTTTTTTTCAAAAAAAAGTGTTGTTTTTTGTCAAATTCTTTGTTAAATTGAATGTAATCGGATATGCTTTTTTATTCTTTTTTTTTTTTTTTTTAATATTATTTATATAAATATTTATCTTTATAATTATAATTTGGCAATGTTTTTAAAAGCGCAGCAAACAAATTTATTTGTAATCATTTCATAGGATCTCATGTAAAATCACAGAAATTATTGTCATTACAAAACATGCAATTCAGCTTTGAAAATTAGATCATCTTAAAATTATCGCACCATCATATACCCCAATTCCCATTTATCATCATTGCGTTTTTTAAGCTTTTAATCTTATTTTATTACATTTTTTTTTTATTTATATATTCAAATTATTATGTTATTTTTGACGTATGCTATTTTTATTGTAAAATTGGCTTTATATTTACAATTAGACACACACATGATTTTTAAGAAAACAAAAAAATGTTATGCTACGAATATTAATTTGACAATAAAAAACCAGAAGAAATTCTTAATATATTGTCTATAATATACCAATCATAAATGGTTAAGATGCCCTATATATTATAGGTTATATAGTTCATAAATCTAATTTGTTTTTAATTATTTCTAACAATAGTCTTTGACTGTCCATATGTTATCCGTTTTTATAACTTACATTTCTATTCCCGTATTACAAATGAATCCATTTGAAACCATTATTTAACACTTCAATTCACACCGCCTATATAGTCTAATATACAGAAAATGAATTCTCTATATTCGTTTTGGATATTTTTTTAATCTGTAACTATTTATTTGAACAAATGTAGACTTTGTTTCTATGAAATCCAAATTCTTTATGATGGAATGTTCTATTAATGTGCTTGCAATTTGCAACTGAACTAATTTGAATCATAAATTATATCGTATATTTGAAATTTGACTGCAAAACTTAAAAACTGATATCCAATTTCGGTCTTAAAATGTTCGTTAATAATGAGGTGGGGTTCATATTATGTTTTCAGTAATCATTATTTGATAATTGGACAAATTAAGTTAAAACATAATTAAAAGTTGCACATTTTTAAAATTACCTGATTATCGTTACTATGTAATGATTGAGACATTTAGAATGTGGTAACAAATAATATAAAAATAGGTGTTTTGAGTGGCATACTTTCAATTTCCTGGCCAAAAACAATATGAAACGAGAATTTGTGGATAATGTCAGATCTGTCTACCGAAAAAAGTGGGATTTTATATTAATTTTACATTGTGTTTTATGTGGTTGCAGTGCGATGTAACGATTATTCGTTGACACCTTATGTTCACGTGTACAGTAAAGGTCGATATGATGATATCCTTCATAATCTTACATTATTTAAAATTTCGTTGCACTATAGCGGTATGTAGTGAAAAATTATGTCAGAATATTTTACCAAGCGATCGACCAACAAACTAGGTAACTGTGTATTTACACGCCACTACTCAATTATACTAATATTCATATATTTGGCCGGTCAATTACACAAGTTTCACAATATTTTGGAAACCATTGGTATTTTTCGGTTGGCATTTGATATCATCCTATATGGGTATTTTGAATAGAAACGATTGTAATTTTATATGCATATTTAAATGATACCAGAAATAGTATATTTCTAGAACTTTGGTAGAATTCTACTATTTTTTAATGATTATTTTCGATATTCAGAAAAGTTATTAATTAACAATAAATATTTGTTTAAATTTAATTCTTATTTTTGCGACACACAATTAATTTATTGCAATGACCGTAACATTTTTTCATGGTTATTTTTCTGTTTCAGTTTTTTTTTTTTTGTTTTAAATAAATATAAAAAATTAAATTGTAATTTATATACAGCATTATTATAATTATTATTTATTTATTTTAATGTAAAGTGAGTAAAATTATTTAGATGGGAAGTAATCACGCAAATAAAAATGTATTATAATATAAAAGTTATAATTTTATTTGAATAAATTGTAAAGTTACTCGTTTCATATAAAGTTTAATATTGATTTTTGTTTAAAGATTTAAATGTAATCTATTAATTATCATCATTAATATTTATAATTCTACTAAGGTCAATGGTCAAAGATGGTTAAGCGAGTTTAAAATTACACTCAAAATAAAATTTAAATTTTATGATGGTGAATCTAAATTCTCCTAGATCATACGAATCATTTCTTAGTAGACCTCAGTTAAATTAGAGCAGCAGTAAACATCAAATTTCACACAAAACATTTGCTCTGAATATTAATTAAGAATAATTTACAATATGAAATGTATCCTTAGCACAGCAAGTTTATGCTGTATTTGCTGTAATTTGGTCATATAATTTTTTTGATGTTTCTTTCAAAATATTTTGTGAACGAAAATATTTTAGTTTTTATAAATGCCTATGTTTTCTCGTTCAATATTTTTCGTTGTTTTCACAAAGCTTTATCATAAATTTCAAATTCGTTAAATTTTCATAAAAGTTTTTATACCTATCTGAGTGATTATGGAAGATTCGAATACGTTTTTTTTTTGAACTACTTGAAGCTTTATAAACTTTATGAAAACAAAGAAGGAATGAAAAACAAAAATTTAATACACAATTTATTGAGTAAATAAAGATACAAATTTTTGTAGTAATGAATTAAATATATAAGTAAATTTAATTACGATATATTATGCCATGTTTTTGGGACACTAATGTTTAAGTATATGGTGTAAATTTAAACGTCACCTTAATTGTAAGTTCTTGAAATTTTACAGTTGGAACTATTTTCAACTCATATTTCAATTAGGGTTACTTCATTTTTAAGATACAATAATTATGACATTGAAGCAGATTGTTCGAAAAATTGTTTTAAATCATGAATCATGAATTTAAATTCTGTCTGATTTTCTGTTACCGATTGTTCAATTAGTTGTGTTTTGATGACTTTTTATAACATTGTTTAATAGTCTAATGGATATAATAAAAATGTTTTAAGGAATGTTTATCATGTTGTTCATGCAAATAACTGCCATAATGATATGATTCTTTTATAAAAAAAATTTATATTGGGTGTATAACATTTTGATTTTAATTGTATGTATAATATATATATAGTTGATGATTACTTATGTATTATATTATTATACATATACTCGTTTATTTGAAAATGAAAATAATAAAAACCAAAAATAAAATGAAAATTTTGAAAGTAGCACATTACATTAAAAAAAGAAGATAATAAATTTTTCATGTGAAATAAAAACCACTCCTTAGTCATATTATGATTATAATATCATCATGCATGTCAAATTTTTATGTAAATTTAACATAAACATCATCAACCATATATGGGCGATTTAATGATAAAATGTAAAAACAATGCATCCATCACTGCATCCATTTTTTTTTTGACGTACGTTGGTTATGTTATCGCCCAGACTGCGTTTCTTTCGTGTTTAAATTTTCAAAATTGTTTTTTACACTCTGAATAGTTAAGTGACTCGGAAAATTATTAAGCAAAAAAAAAATGCTCCATAACAAATTGTTATCAACTGTTAAATGCCAACTGACAAATGTCGTCCAAACAAAAAATTAATATCAAAGAGGGTGTGTCTCTGGAACATATTATTCACACTGTATAATTTGAGCAACCTTAAGTTCTAAGTCGCAATTCATCACCACAATCTTTACTTAAATAAAATGAATCATAAGATTAACGTATATGCGGCAAACACGCATAAAGAACTTAATAATTTATCATTTTAAATATGTCTTGTGTACATAAAAGGCTACTTAGATTGTTGGTGGAATTGTTAATACACCAAGTCCACAAACACCTATAACCTATATTTTTTTGGTCACGTTCATACGCCATAAAATTGGTATATACTGCGATCGTCTTTCCAATATCATCTCTATCGTTTTTATAATTCCCTTGTTTCTCTCCCATGCCCTGCTTTTTTCTTTCGTATTTAAGTCAGCGCTATTCATTTACATAATAAGGGCTGAGATTTGCACAAATTCAAACATTCTGTCACCGAATTTGATCACCGCAATTGCCTATCAAGTTCCACCTATGAGTACCTATGAGATTTATAACGTATTTAACAAAGCTTATTCCTGTCTTTAAATATATAGTTCATATACTCATATATACGTATATGAGTAGTGTATGCAATTTCTCAATGATGATATACGATGATGCAATGTATGATGATTGATATTTATGTATACTATGTTAGTATATTCAAAATCTGACGTAACACACCACTAATTCATTCATCCCATATATTAAATTAATTATTTATTTTCATGCTACGAGTCTATAGGTAGCTATTGGCACATTTTCCGAAACTGTATATTTAACGTCAAAAAATTACATCGGATAGCACAGGAATATGACGACGAGATTTAGCTTACGTATACAGGAATGATTTGATATTCATGTCAACATGATGAGTATTGCGAATTTATTTGTGGTCAATTCAAGTATTAATTAAATTGACTGTTTAACGTTATATATAAACATGTCGTTTACTATTTCATTACAATAATAAATTAAATTTGATAATTTCTAGATTTTTAAAACTTCTTTCGATAAGGAAGCGTTAAGGTGATTAATTAAGATTGGTCAACTAACCACCGGGACACAAGATCATATATTACTATGAAATTATATGTAACTATGACTTTATACATAAGTCTACTGAACTATACAAATCTTTAAGCGATAAAGTACATGATTAGAAAACTAATGAAGTTTTTCGGTATACATGTGTTTTACAGACTATAAATTATGAGTCTCAACGTATTTATAGATGATGATGAGAGAAGAGTCCAATTAGATCGCGACCAAAAATATATTTTTTTTTGTAAAAATAAATATTTCATAGTGTTCTTCGTCAACGGGAAACAATCAAACTATTGTGTGTTCAGGGTGCCATATTAGATTTGAGACTTAGAATACTTATCCTGTTGTGATAATAAAATGAGATAGTGATGGCATAGTATGTCTCGAAATTTTACATCTATTCTTATATAAAAATATTTTATTAAAGCCAAAATATTTTTATATTATGTCAAGGGGAAAATGTTTAAAATGCAAGGCGTGTATTACTTACTGATTTTATAGTCCTACATTGTATAGACGTGACAGTAGCTTTATGTATTTTATCTTTATTTTATAGGGTGAATATTATTGGGTAGTTTTTAAATTGCGATACAGTAGATAGTTAGTTATAAGTTATGTATTTAGGGTAAATAGTTTCAGATTATTTACATGAACATAGAGTCTGATAGTATCAATTGTTTTATCATGTATAATTAACTTCAAACTATGACAACCGTCATTTATTTCATTTTTATATTTAAATTTTCATTTTCATATAAAATTTTCTGCTTAATTTCCATCTTTTTTTGTATGTTTATAATTGAAATATTATGCATAGTTTTTAAATTTGGTTTCTTAAAAAAAATTTACTCGCAAACCATTGCTTTTAATGCCAATTGATATTTTAGTTTTATATTTCTATTAAAATTTACAAGTATTATTGATTTTATATTATATTATATTTTGAATATTTTTCTGATAAATTCAGATACTAGTGGCAGTTTAAATCTTTGTACACCATCATCAGCTGGTAAAGATTTTACAAGAGAATTTACATCTCGTATACATGAACGGTGTCAAATTGGACAAGTAAATTGTCAACAATCGACATCAATTTTAGATCCATATTCAGGCAAAATAAGTACAGTTTTATCACTAAGTGAAACTTCCGAGAAATCATTGTTATCGCCACTACAACAACAACAACAACCATTACCATCAATAATAAACCAACAATTGCCAATAAAAAAACCAAGTTATTTAAATCTTGCATGTTGTGTTAATGGTTATTCAAATTTGACAACGTATGATTCAAAATTACGTCAAAATATTAATAAATCACGTGAAGTGTCACCGATACGACCTATAATACATACATTACAATATAAAAGTGATGATAATAATTATTTAATTGTACCAATCCCAGTTCCATTGAAAAAAAGTCCAGACAATTTTTTTGTAACAACTAATGGTAAATCGAACGGAAATATGATGGAAAGTCAAACAATTATTTCACCAGAGAAAAGATATTTTTCATCACAAAAAACAATTGATATTAGTAAGGATGTAACCGATAATGTGGTTGTAAATGGTACTTTTTTTAAATCGTCAAAATTTTTACAATCATCAACTGTTGTAACAACATGTTCAACGTCAAAATCACAAACAATAACAAGTTCGACAATAAGTAGCAATAGTATAGTTAAGAAGGAAGAAAATGAAGTTAAAACGGCGACAAAAAGTTTTATTCAACAGAGGGTTGAACGTCTGTATGGTCCAGGTAAGGGATTTATATGTAAATTATTTTTAGTTCTATCTCTGTTCTACTCTAGCTGTTTGACATGACCGTACGCTACTGCAATGCTTCTTACCGGTCCTCCCATTTCTCATGGTCTTAGTTCATATTAAGGCCATAAACATGCTCCAACTAAGTGATTACCAACTTTAAGATCTTCCTTCATACCATAATCAATATTATCGAATGCCTGTTTGAAGTCGACAAATAACATATATACATTGGCAGTCAATCACTATGTTCAAAAATAATTTTTAATGAATTGATATGTGCATGATCTACCAGGCATGAAACCGGCTTTATCTCTTAGAATACTTAATTCATAAAACTGAACCCCGATCCTATCGTACATAATAATAAGAATATTATTGGAATTCAAAAAAATTGATACTGATTATCAAATGCTTTTACCATTGTTTATATTATATTATTGAATTTTTTTCTCCTTACTATTAGATGTGTCACATTTCAATCCATTTCTTCCTTTAATAAAAATAAATAAAGAGCGTTCTCACCAATTTTTTTTTTTTTTTAATGCATCAACGATTCGTCAAATCGCGTGTAAACCGTTGTCTCACATTTATGCGTTGCACAGTTTGACGTTGCCTCTTCATATTTGCCATAAGTTTTAGTTTAATCTGTCAATTATCAATTAATGATCACTCAAAATATCCGATACTACGAACATCCAACAGAGAGAATTTCTTCCACTTTTTACTAATAGTTATGCAATCGATCAGAAACTAGATTACCGCATGATTACAAAATTATGATTGCTGCTTATTTCCGCAAAAAAGATTTCAATTGTTGTTCATATCATCCACTCAGCACGTACCAATATAACAAACTTCCAACCCATATTAATCGAGCAAATTTTTGCATTAACGTCACCCGTTCCAATTCGATCCGAGGCAATTTGTTCACATTTCTTATGCAATATACGTTACTCAACAATACAAGTTGCCAGCACACACCTTCCTAGCTTGATGGGATTGGACATTCATTTCTAATTAGAAGTCCAACCGTATTGCTAAGTACCTAAATTTAAGGATAAACTGTAGCAGATATTTATTTAATATTTTACACAAATTTCACATATAATTATGTGTCTTTCTAAATAACAATTATGTTCGTTTTTCTCATATCTTACAGGTGCTTTAGCTCAAGGATTTTATAGTCCAAAAAGAACAAAGAACAACAATGAAAATGTTAAAAATAATAATTTTACAATATTATCAGAACGATCACCAAATTCAACAAACACCACCACCACCACCACCAATGGCATCACCAATAACATACAAAAAACTAAATTATTTAAAAGTGAATACCAAAATGGTGATGATAAATTATTAAAGAAAATTGAAAATTTTAATTCAATTGAATTGGAAAATGTAAATGATAATATCAATAATGATTATAATTATGTAAAAAATGAATCATTACCAGTGCTTAGACATTTACGTCCTGAATTTCGTGCTCAATTACCAATAATATCACCAAAAAGGATAATTAATACAAAATTAATTATAAACAATAACGATTCCTTTGAACAACAATTGAATGGTAATGATGGTGACGATAGTAATTGTACTGTATTTGATAATGGTAAAATTCAACAAGAGAAAGATACAATAATAATAAATAATTGTGAAAAAATTAAATTTGAATTGAAACCAACAACAGAAACAGCTATACAAGAGAAACCAAGTTCAACAACAGTGGTTACAGTAGTACAGCAACAACAATCACCATCAACATTATACAATAATGTAACATTAAATAGTAATAATAATAATATTTGTAGCAGTTATAAGTCTGTAAGACCAGTGAACGGATCAATTGAATTATCTGAAATTGTAACAACAAATGTGAATAAAATGAAATTAACCGATGAAGATAAATTGATGGTATTACCTTCTAATGTTCCATGTGATAAATTATTGTTAACCAATGGTGATTTAATTGTCAATAATAATAATATTAATATTAATAATAATAAAAATAAAAATAATAAAATTGAAAATATGAATGTTATAATAACATCACCAACAATTATAAATCCATTACATAAAACAAATGGCATAATTAATAATTTGAAACCTTTAAATTCATTAAATTCAATAAGCAATTGTGTTGTTGATATTGTGGTTAATGACGAGGCTAACACAATTATTGATGATAATAATGATCATATAGGTGATGGTGACAATGGTATTCTTCTTCACCATAATGTTGAAATTAAAGATGGAAATTATTTTCTAAATATAATAAAAGTTGAAAGAGACCGTTTAATTAAACTTGCAATATCAGCCGAAAATGATATGGAATTATTATCACAGGTGAGTTTTATTTGTTAATAAAAATTTGCATAATTTTTTTCTTTCAAAACTGTTACTATTGTGTGTAGTAGCCTCGGTAGTAGCAATAAAATATTTAACTTTTGGCTTAAACAAAATAAAAGAAAAGACGCAATAATTCAGCATATCACGAAATGTGTGCGAATTTGCCAATTTTTATGTCATCATATTTTTTTGAGATGGCTTGAGAAGACTTTTTGTTCCACATCTTATGAATGTTCACTATTGGTTTTTTAATTCCATTTCATTTATAGTATTTAAATTACTAAATGATTTTTTCTCGAATGTTATCTATGCCATGTGACAATTTTTTGACTTATTTTACCTTGAGTTCTTACTCGTATTAATTTCAAGTACAAATTAATTAATTCATCAAAATTATTATATTGAAAAAAAAACCCTGTTTTAATATATGAATAGTGTAAATTTTCGAAAATTGCATATTCTTTAAAATGTAATTAGAATGAGACAAATTTTGTATGTACGGACTACGGTTTATAACGACTTGCATATGAATATGCAAATATCTTTTATTTTATTTATTCAATTTTTCAAATGTTATAATAAGTTATTGTTGATTGAAGTATTGAGGAGGAAATTATTCCAACATGCATTGCATATTCAGCATATATGATGAAAATATTTGCATAAATACACTTTAATATAAATATTCTTGTGACAATTTCTATTTTAGTCACATTATTATTACATTGTATGCTCTATGTATTGCATTCTTCATTAAATTCACATATTTTAAAGTGTGGTCTTTATTTCCTGTATCTTTAATGTAACACTTTATCATGTATTACTGTAACAAGTTAAAAGACGTTAATGGTATCACACTTGTACTTGACACTTTGTTGATAATAGTATTATAGATACTCGTTACTAACTTAAAATTTAATCACCAAAGGTAAATTTCGAAATAAGACAAACTTTGAATTTTCTTTAAATTTCAGTAAATATATCCCAAACGTCTACTCCAAATTTCGCTAAGGATAAGTAATAGTATCTCCTGTTGATCTCTTATGCTGTACAATGATCATCATCATTGTCATCATTTGTGATCTTATGTCTTTATTGTTCCTTTAATCCTCAAATATTGCCAATATATATATTCCAAAACGATTTTTTGAGTTGTATCGAAAAACAGTCTACGTAATACGAGTACAAGCAAGATAGTTTTAACACAATAGCTTCCAACAGTCATTTAAGCAACAGCAGAAGAAAATTGCGGATATGAAGACCAACATTTGTTGGTGAACTGAAATTGGCTGAACATAATTTGAAACATTGATATTTTGAAGATATGACACCTGAATTTTCATTCAATTTAACATTTGAGTATCATGTCTTGTTGTCAAAATTATTATAATCTCTTCATTTTTATTTTAATTTTTGTTTGTCACGATTTTGTATGTAATTAACAGTTCACCAAGTAGTTCAAGATGTTAAAAATCTAAGTAAATAATGACAAGATGCAATTAGAAGTACTGGATAATTATGTTTTCTTCATTTGTTCAATTTTTGATAACATTGTTGATTTATTGATTCAGTAGAACAATAGAAGTATATCAATTATCTATGACTGATGCTAATGTATATTTTGTTACATATTGCTTTTTTTTTTAATACAATTATTCATGTTACTGCATCGATGTATCGGAATGTGCAGTCATCCATGGAGAACATGAAGATTATTATTTAGAATTTGTGGTTTTTTTTTTGTTTTATTTTATTTTATTAAATTTTCATCGTTAGGGGAAATACGTAAACATACAAAGTACATAAAAATAACTAACGTTTATCAGATAATTCAATACAGCCCAATAATTGAAGTACAACGGTCAATTGTATCATGTGAAATTGTTTTTATTTATATTATATTTATTTCGAGTAATCAAATGATTGGAAAAAGTCAATAATATTTATATTTATATTATTAAATTGTTCTATTTATTCAAAATTAAGTATTTTAAATAAGAAATTCGTTAAAAAAAAATTATTATAACTATAAACTCTATAATAAAATAGTAAAAGTGTGGAGTGCATTGCAATCTTTGGAACACAATTATTTGGAGTAACTGCATAATTACACATAATCGACATATCATTAGTATCAATAGATTACTACGCCAATGCATATATACTGCCAAGTGGTATTATCTCTAACTCGATCGTAATATAGTTGTCAATTTCTTGAATGTGATCGAATCGTAAGATTGTGCTTGTCGACTAGGTGAACAATATTTCATTAACACATTTGGTATAGCTGAGCATTTTTTCACACGATTCTTCAGACGTACAATAATATTTTCAGTTGATATTTGATATTTTATGCAACTGCAATATAATTCAGACATGATTGCATTATAATAATTTCACCAATGTTAAAAGTTATTTTGCCTCAATATGAAATATTTTTTATCGGATGGCATAAAAGTTATATTGCCTCAATATGAAATATTTTTTATCGGATGGCAGTACTGAGTTATATGAATGAATTTTTAATCCGTTTTATAAAAAAAGATGAAGAAAACGGTCTAATATCAATGAACATAAAAAAAGAAACTTTATGAAATGCAATTGTTCGGTTACGGTAATTGTTAAATCTACGTTTACAGCTCTCTTCCACATTTTTAAAAATATAGACGATGCTCTAGAATCTAGAGAATTATTATTATACCTGTGCGGGTGATTTAATGAAATGATATTACATTACCTAATTCTATATATTCTTTAGACATACAGGTGTATTGTTATTACAATCAAAACAATAAATGTAATAGTAGTATATAGTAATAATACTATTTGTATTTGTACAATTACTTAATGACAATATACACATAAAAGTATTATAAAACTTAAAAATTTTGTGAATGAAATTTTTCATGAATTTAATTACTATACAACCACATATGTTATGGTAAATAATTTCATAACAATTCTGTCATAAATAAGGCAAAAAATGTGTACTTACATGTATCTTAACCTTGTATCTTATTATTAACTAAAATTATTTTCAACTAAACGTAATTTATACGAATATGACTTGGTATTTATAAATTACTCATAACTAACAAAAAAATCAATCTTCAAATAAGACCGAACATTAATTTGCATGATTAGAAAAGTCATATTTTATAATCGAGCTCCTTCTGATGGGTATAAGAATATAGAAGTATGATTGATAACATTTATATATAGTTACCTATGACACAAAATAGCGATCATGTACAACTTTTGCTAAGATTAAAAACATCCTTTGCCATTGATAAGAATCAAGTACAAACAATCTTGTAAAATTATTTAGCTGCGTGAAGAGACTGTGTGATCGATATGGTACGGTACAATTTGATTGAAACTCACATAAAGTTGCACATGCATATTACAAATGGCTAATTTATATCGTAATATAACATTATACGCGCCCTGGCAACAATGTTATGAAGAATGGGTAAATTAGATTTTCTGGCATAGTCTAAGATAGTTGAACTTCTTTAAGCAAGTAGACGAGATGCTAATCTATTACAAATAACTTATAGAATATATCTGATGTAACAACGTTTCCAGTTGTAAGACGTTAAGCAATGTGCATACTCTAAACCTAAAATATATACAAAAATTTATCCAAATTTGAAAAATTTAATGCGAATTCAAAAATTGCATATAATTGTTTTTTTTTGTGAAATAACACAAAAGAAAATATCTCATCATAATTTATTTTTTAAAATTAATTTATTATTTATTTGGTAATTTTTAATTTACAATGAGATGTTTTTTTGGAATAGATAATGTGATTTTATTTTTATGAAGGTTTTATGTACTCTTAACTATTCTCATCATCATTTTAATGTTCAATTAAATAAAAAATAATTTTTTTTTTTCCTTTATAGAAAGAAGAATTGCCTGACGAAGAAATATTTGGATATTTACGATCTGCAGCTGGAAAAGCAAGATTATTGGCAACACAAAAAATACAACAATTTGAAGGTATGCGTCTATAATATACGTAGTACTTCAAAATAAATCTATATTATAAAATCAATAATAGTTTAAATACAACTTAAGTTTATAGGCAGGCTAAAAGAGTATTTATTTTTCGGAATTATTGATATTTTAAGTGTGAACTTGTAAAGATCTGAATTGATATTATAATTATATATAATAGTATGCCTTGATGTTAGATTGTTGAACTCTAAACAGTGAAGATGGGGATAAAATTTATTGATTACAAAATTTATTAAGAAAATATTTAACGATTGGCTTTCAATCGGGTCAATGTGGTTTGCATTTCAGTATAATTAGTAGTGGAAGGGGCTATTGCATAAATCAAGTGTATAAATTTGTTCAATGTATAGTTGAATGAGAATTGATTATATTACAGATCATTCACACATTAATAGCTATTGTTAAGGTGACCGCAAAAAATGCACTGTTTTATGTGATATATTCCATAACACACACTTTTTGGATATACACAGTTCAATAATCCTATTCTCGTTTAAAATAATCGTAGTGTAAATATTAATATCTTATTAATTTTGTATTGCAAAAAATGTCTATTGGTTTGGATTTATGTTTTTTTTTTATAAAATATAATAATAACCTGTAGGAAGCTGTTTAAAATAGAAAAACAAAAAATTGATATCCTTGAAAATAATTCTTTTTATTTTCCATTATAATGACCTCTTAAGATTTTTTACTAATATTTCGTTTAGGTAATTTAATTGATTATTTTTAACATACATTTATTTATTATTATTATTAATTATATGTGTACGATTTGATAATATTATCTCAATTTTACTACAATATCAATTTTGGCAAATTATTGTACTCTATTTTACAATTTCTTGATCAATGTTTTCTTTTCCTATAGGTTTATGTTATAATAATTTAAATCAAGTGCCAGGTGAAAAGTTTCCTACGACAGCAGAAGATCTACAAGGATTTTGGGACATGGTATTACTTCAAGTAGGCCACATTGATACATTATTTAAGGAAATTGAAACATTTAGGAATAATAATTGGAAGGTAAGTGAATTTTGTATTATGTTTTGATGTTTTGGAAAAATATTATTGTTGAATTGCTGAACAAGACAGCACGAATTGTATTGCGATTTATTTCGTAATTAAATTTGACTTATTGAGAACTATACTATATATATTACTATTAAGAAATAAAGACCTATATCCTGTGATCGTGTTTCCATTGTCACCACATAGAGGTAATCATAGGTTGATTAACATCTGGATATTAGTCGACCAATATATTTACCACCTTTGAAATCTCAATTTTTAGCTATCTTAGTATTTGTATGTGATCATGAATTTCTGCAATTTATACAACCAAGGATATTATCCGTACCGTACGTTTGATTTTTTAATTTACATATCAGAGATAATTTATTAATAAATATTAGCTATATTTATTCATTTGAATTCAAAACTACTAGAAATATACATTTCTATAAGTTACCACGAATATTTAATATCTGCATATAGACACACAAAAACACCTACATTAATATTCGTATATGCAGTAAACGCAAAAAAAAAATAAGTAAATATAAAATTAAAAATGAAAAAAAAAATCTGTTTATTCCTACTTTCAATTTCATTTATTTAAGTGGGTCTGATTTGGGTACACAAAGTTTTAAATTACATGTGATGTCATTAAATTAGTGTATAATGAAAACATTGAATAAATGATATATGCACTTGTATCCATATAATTACGAGTATCATAAAAAAGAAAATTGTTTTAAAAAAAATAAAGATATTAATAAAGGTATAATACTCGTATGTACAATATGATGCATTATATGAATATACAAATAGGGCAGATGGTAAATGCACAGTTGAATTTCTCTATGGAGGTTAACGTTAATGTAGAAAATAATTATGTAAGAACTATTTTCATCTAATACACAAAATAACTTCTCACAATGACCTGTAGTGTACTCAAATAGCGAGTCCTGGTTATGTTTTTATGGCACCATAACAGCGCTAAGTAAAGAAGTATTTTTTTTTTTTTGTTTGTTGACACTTTTGTTTTTCCTACTCGTTATAGATTTGCGTTATGATAAAGGTAAACAATAAATCACATGGTATTGGTTGGATCTTGAAGTTCTTTTGCCGGCGACATATGTGTATGATCAATCATAGACAGATGACGTTTATTCTTTACTATTGTATGAATGATTTCATGTTCATGTTTAATAAGGATCAAATTTATACGAGAGTAGGTTGTTGATTTAATTCAACATATGTTAAATATGATATGAATTTATTGTTTTAAAATTTGATTATCTCAATTTATTGTTAAGTTTACTTTTGAATTAATAAACAACTTAATTTAATGATGGTGTACTTTCTATATGTTTTAGCAATATTATTATAATCATTATAACACTAACATGCCAGGTCAAGTTCATTTGTATATTCTTCTAACCTGATTTTGTAACATCACTAAAATTTTCTGTTTGTTTTTTTTATATAAAACTTATATACTTTTCTTAAATTTTATTTTAGAAACCTATAATCGAAAAGCCGCTTCCACCTCAAGGTTCAAAATTAACAAAACGACCATTAACATCACGAAACACAAATATATCAGCGTTGTCTACAAATGGTGATGTTAGTGGTAAATCGCAAAAATCAAATGTTAATGGTACTACTAATACAGCAGCTAAAAAGAATCCAGCTTCTTTAGCAGCTGCCCAAAAGCGGGAAGCTCAACGTAAACAATTATTAGAATTAAAGAAAAAACATAAACAACAACAATTACAAGAACAAAATCAACCAAATCAACAAAATGATGTTGAAATTTTTATAAATGAAACAAGTAGTTGATTATAAAATTTGATTTCGAATAAAAACAAAGTAATGCTTAAAAAATGAACGATAAATCTCACTTATAATTTATATAAAAAAAAAATAACAAATTAAAGTAATAAATAAAACGGACGATAATTGTGATTTTATGTTGGTTGTTTTTATTTTGTTTTTTTTCCTTCTTATTTTTTTTATAAATATTTTAAATATATTTTTAATCATTTAAATAAAAAAATACCATAATATTATCTATTAATAAATTATCAAAAAAAAAAAAAATTATTATAATTGACGTTCAACTTATTATAGGCAAAAGATTGAAAAAGAAAT
>JANSTX010009623.1:0-19111 GCA_027564355.1 Penthetria funebris | reverse complement strand
GAGGTACTTGAAGGAGTACTCCAATTTTCCTCATCTTCGAATTTAGGCTCAGAAATCAGATAAAAGTGACACATGCACAATTTCATGGCGATATGTAAATGCAATCTCAAGTTATCGTGCGCAATATACATGGGAGGTACTCCAAGGAGTAATTCGTTTAAGGTTATACTCCCACACATTTTTTCAATTATAATATCAGTTAGATATGTAAAATTTGAAGTCTGTATGCATGATACAAACAATTTTAATCTAAAAAATAAAAAAAGGAGTAAAAAGTTTGTATGGGAGGCGTGAAGGAGTATTCCAATTTTTCTCATCTTCGAACTTACAAACAATTTTAATCTAAAAAATAAAAAAAGGCGTAAAAAGTTTGTATGGGAGGTACTTCGTTCCCAGGGCCTAAAAACCAACAAAATGTCAAAATTTTGTTGTTTTCGCACACAGCCTATATATGAATGAATAATAATGTGAACAAATACATACTATTATTTATTCATTATTTATTAGTAAAATTATTTTATTAGTAAATGAATGAATTATATTATTTATTCATTTATTTTGCTAGAAATAAGGTGTTAGTGCCTTTGGCCGTATTGTTGGAACGAATTCTACGAAGTTTATATTTTGTATCAAAGACAAATTTATCAACGAATGTGTTATGTATTATCTAATTAATTGCATAAATAGTGTAAAAAATAAATTAATTAAATTATTATAAAATCATAAGATAAATTTTTTCAGAGTATATTTTAATTAAAACATTATGGTGAAAATGTGGTATTTTTTGAAATTCTGCGCCAACCGGTCATGGCATTAATAGTGTATCTTTGTAAATTATTTATTTTTAATTAATTTACTTATATATTAGTAACATAAAAATAGGGTAGCGGATTGGATTAAACAAAACATCACGTAATAGCACTTAATAGCGTTATTCATTGTATTTGGCAAGAAAATCGTAACTTGTGTACTACAGTATTTACGCGTTTCTTTGTTTTTCAGTGATACGCGTACTTTATTGCACATTTAATATATTATTCCAATTTAGGCACTTAAGATTATAATGTGCAATTTAATTCTAACCAATATTAATAATTTTGTTTAAAATTTCTGAATATATTCTATATTGTCTATCTTAATTAGATATGATATGATATAATTTATCAAATTTATTATATATATATATATATATATATATAAACGGCAAGGACTGCAAATTGATTTCAATACTCTTTATCTTTAATTTTTATATCATTCAACTTATAATATATAAAAAACTTATAAAATAAACATTCGTAAATACAACAATGCTAATAAATTATGTATCAAACGAGTTGAGTTGCAACCTGTTTGAAACCTAGTAGTAAAAATATTTCGAAGTAATGACAGGCTAAAAGTTAGGCAACGAAAAATTTTGAGTGCATTTATAAATCGCATCAAATTGTAGTGTTATTTACATAAACTTTTATTACTGTATAATTTTTAATAATTTAAAATAAGACAATTTTAATAAATGAATGTACCTAATTATTATAAGTTTTTATTGGAACATAAATTAAATTTAGAATTTAGACTATTTGTTTAAAACAACAAATATAATAATATTTTATGTTTGACACAATATTGTCATGAACTGATATAGCAGACGTAAGCGAACATTTTATTATATAATTTCTAAAAATTACAATGGAATAATATACATTTTTTTATTAGCATATTGCATGTATTGAATTATGTACATATTAATAAAAATTAATTATTAATATTTAAAAATCTGTCTATATATTAATTAACTAAATTGCGTTTAAATTTCTGAATTTATGTGATAAAATGGTTATACAAAGTAATAAACCTATTTGGGCATCTAAATTTGACCAAATCAATGACAAAACTGTGAATTTAAATAGTTTATGATTGAACAATTAGTTGATGATATTATTTTCTGAAAATAATATTTAAGTTTCATAACCTTAAACAAATATATATTATAGTTATATGTCACAAAATAACACCTATTCTAATTATTTTCACTCGTACTTTATTAATCAAGAATGTGAATAAGTGGCGTTACTGAATTAACGAACTGTCAGAACAAAAAAAAATAAAGTGCCACGTTCTTCAAAGACGTAATCTAGGATGATAAAACAAGGTAGTTCGGAAATTTGTTCACCACCTCAATAATTAAAATGAAGCAGCAAATATTTATAATTTGTTTTATGTTTGAAGTTGGAAAAAATGTCTGGATTCAAACAATAAAAATTATTTATTTATCCTGCAACAGATATTTGGCAAATTTTGACTGCGGCGTGATTTATACGCAAGCAGTAACGTACGAGTACGTTCAAATATAAATTATCAATATTAGCAAATATTAAAATGATATCACATCACATATATTATTAAATATAGAACTTATAGTGAACCGTTCATCCGTATCGTAAAAAAGTCATTTTCATCATTGTTCGTTCTTCTCTATTTATTTAATATATTCATTTCCAAACATACGCGCGGTTCTATACATACTATTATACATACACTAACATTAGAACATCAACAGATATATCAATGATCAAAATAATTAAAAACATATAATAGAAAAATACATAATATTTTACATAGGTCGTAATTCTATGCTATTTAATAATGAGCGGATATTACCATTTTAGTTATATTTTATGTTATATAATGTATTTATACTTATATACGCATAATAAGTACATTCACATCAAAACCTTAAATTGGATATACGAATATTAATTTCAAATGACGTAATTTAATTTTTTGAATTTAATTATAATGAATGAACTTTTACAAAAGTTTTGTTATTATAATTAAATATTTAATGCAATTATTAAATTAACCATAACAATTTTCAATTTATTTATAATTTTGATAAGAGAAAATTATTGAAATAATATTTCAAGCTAAAGTATATGCTATACTGAGATATGCACGAGAGATTCTTATTCTTAGATAGTTAGGCATTGGAATAAGTACAAAAATGTTCTCATCGATTGTACCAACTGACAGATGAGAATCGAGTATCTTTTTTTTACAGGGCATTCTAGTTACGATGAAAGCAAAAAGATGGATAATCTAACTGTTACGCGCTCAGTATAAACTCTATGGATCCTGAGCCAGTTTTTGGCGTTGTCAAAAATATTGTTAGACTGACCATAAAGAACATTAGTAAACGTTTATTTCAAAGAATGTTGGAATAGTAGGCCTAAGTTAAAGCATTAATGCAAGAATCACAAGACGAAGAAGATTAAATATGAATGAATATAAAAAGATCATGTAGGCTAATCTTTCCACTGAAAGACGTGAAAAGGTGCACGTCACAAGTGAATAGCATCTCAAATGGCAAAAATAAAAGCGTTTTTGCATTGTATTATGAATAGCGATGGAAAATGGAATCACTAAAATAATTCGGAATGCAAAAGTCATGGGTCAAGTCCAATCAATATACATGGTGTCAAACTATTGTTCTGCATATAATGAGATCCGTTTAGGATTTTATTATTATGAACTACTCTAACCTACCAAAAGAATTGCATCGGCATTTCGCTACCGACTACAATAATGCGCTTGGGACAAGTGTTGAAGGAAAAACAGCAGAAATTCTAGCAGAGACACGATAAAGTTATTCTTCAGTATGACAATGGGCGACAACATGTAGCGAGGCGAGTAAAAACATAATTGGAAATGCTGAAATGGAATGTCCTACCCGCACACGGCATATATTCAACAGACATTGTTAGTTTCGATTAACACTAGTTTCATTTTAAGACTTAGGGCCTGACTGAGTAAGACTTCCGTTCATCAGAAGATGCTTGAAAATGGATCGATTCGTGTATAACCTCAAAAAAAAGAGTCGATTTTTTTAGGTCAAATGACTGAAACATGAGATAAAGTAGTAACAAAACTGTTGCTGGTAAATACAGCTTATTTCAGTAATTATCATAATAAATATTTTAATTTCAGTGTTATATACGTATATTTTAATTGGATTGTATTAAAACTTAGTATTATTATATAATATTACCTTAAAATATATTCTATACCATTCAAATTTACAAATGCGGTTTTAATCAAAATGAATTCTCGTTAAATTGCAAAGTATTCCATAATTAGTTCATAATTTTTATATACGTCATTTGTCAATTATGACAGATTAATTAACACTAATATAAACAGTGCCATATTATACTGAAATTCATATGAATACACAGTATTCAATGTATTAACAATATGTTTGATTATTATCTGTTTAATTAGTAACTTGATTACTATTCAAACAATAAAACAGGAACAACATTTCATACCTATATGTAATGACAGATAATATTCATTCACAAAATTTGAAGAAAATGATCAACATGTACATTTCATTCATAATTTACGAACACATGCTTGTACACACGTAGGTTACTCAATTCAAATAATATATTCTCTCTTTCGCATCTCAATACATAATTACCAACATATACAAAGTAAAATAATCTCAATTTAAATAATAATAATAATAATAATAACGAAAAAAAAGACTTGTTTCTTGTAATTCTCACGGCCTCATGAAATTTTTAAATTTTCTAGATAAATAATTGAACAAAACTCGTACAAATCTTTTTAACACAAAGAAAAACAATTTCAAAGTTACCGCTATGTCAATATTTGACACCACCATAAACATCGTAAATGTCCATTTAATGATGTGATAATATACCGCGGGTATTTATGATTTTGTAACGAAAGAAAAAAAAAAAAAAAAACAGTTCATAAAAAAGATTTACATAAATAATAAAATTTTATGAAAATTTTAAACATTAAACATTTCGTACGAGTGTGGATTTGTTTGATGCTAGTAAATATAATTAACTATATCACATTTCACACATTACGATGGTATTAATTATTCAAAAAAAAAAATAAAAATTGAAAACAAAATTAGTGTATTAAAATAACATAGGATTGGTAAAATTGTAATGTGTGGCGCAATGTTATAAATAAAAACCGCTCAAAAATTGGGATTTGTATCTTTTATAAACTTATCAATTGTTGAATAATACTCGTATTTAGATTTAAATTTTAAATCTTTTTTTTTTTTTTTTGTACATTAAAGCGTGTGCTGTATTTACCAGATCATCTTTAAAATTACGTTTAATTTCATTTCTTTGATTATTCTGTATGTAGCCTACAAATGAATAAACAAATTAAATGTATGAAAGTAAATGGGCGGGATTTTATTTGTATTTTGCTGTATTGTGATTCGATTTTTCAGTTAACCAATGATGGTGTTGATGCGCATCGAACAAAATTATACTGTAGAAGTACAATGCAAAATATTTCGTTTAGTTTATTTACTAAAATAAGAAATAGTTAACTGGACCAACTACAGCACGTTGCAAATTGATACAATATTTATGAGATAGAACCGTATTCAATAATCGAAATTATATGAAATTATACTAAAACAAATAATTAAAAATTAAGATTTCTGAATGGAAAATATAGCATAAATTATATAGTTGTTTGATTTTACATCTTAATAATTCAGTAGAGTGGTGCATAAACCCTCAGCTATATATATACTCAGTTTGAAACTAAATTTTTTACAACAAGTCAAACAAACGTATCATAACCCAGAAACTGTGTTCGAGATGCCTCTAAAATTTGCTGAAAAGATGTGTTAAGTATAACAGTTTAGAGATTTTGTGAAAAAAGCAAATAGACAAACTTGTATGGCTATTCGCTTTTTATTTTTGTCCTTTGATAATACAGTTTACAACAGCGATTTTCTGCAAACAGACAAAGCTAAATGGCTGATAATAATATTAATAATAATAATAATAGTTATAATAATAACTATATGATGAAATATTATCAGATGAGGTTAAAGGAAGCACTTTAGACATGAAATAAAAAATCCTTAAAAGATGAGAAAATATTTTGTGGAATAAATTGGTTTTTAATTTTGTACTCTCATGGGTTTTACAATTTAATGTAGTTAACTATTTTTCGTTTCGAACAGGCCACCATAATAAACTAAAAATAAATACCTACGTGTCGTCACATTTTGCGTCTCAAATCATCGTAGTAGTTTGTCAAAGTTTCCGTTTTTCAACTCTAATCGAGACTAGAGTTATAGAAAGCTGAGCTGTCAAAATAAAAAAACAAAAACAAACACCATATTTGTTTTCATAAAAACAAATTAAAATAAAATTTAAAAACAAATTAAAATAAATTTTCTTGTTTAAATTGATGTTGATGTTTTAAATTTTATAATTGTTTTTTGACTTTTAATAAAACGGAAGTTAAGCCAGTTATTTTTGAATAGACATAGTGGTAGGAGATATAACAGGATAGTGGACAGAAAGATCGTAGAAAATTAAAATTTTTGGTCGACATCCTATGTTCACATATATAATAAATATAAAAGTGAAGAGTGAAGGAGGCAATTGTAAAAGAAATGATAGATAGGGCATACGTTGTAGAAAAATCTATGGTAAACATCAGGTCATTCAGTTAACTTTGACAATCTTACTTTATTTTACTATAGTAAATTGTAAAGTGCAGTATGGCAGTTCTCATAATTTAAAACATAAACTTAAATAATAAATATTACAAACTTATTTCAAATAAGAAATTGCATAAAAACACAACATCTAATAAACGATATAACCTTAAAAAATAGCATCTCACCTACAGTAAAACACAGACGACAAAAATTTTGGCGAGAATTTATTGTATTTGTAATTTGCTAATGTATAGGTGCTTATTTTTACTTACTATTTATGCAACTAGTTTTTGATGAAATTTAAATTTAAATATAAAATTTATTATATAAGTAATTCAAATTAACAAATTTTTAATTGCAATATAACTCGGTTCGAAGGACCAAAAAGGTTTAGTCATTTTACTTAAAAAAAAAAATACTATAGTAAGTAAATGATAACAAGGATATATTCATTATTATTTTAGGGTTTCTAATAAATTAAATTTAATTTCTTAACTATAACTATATAATTTTCTTATATTTCAATGCAATTATTAAGTTTAAAAAAAAAAAGAAGAATAGTTTTTCATCCCTTCAGAAAAATACACCTTTCAAAAGAACGATGTACATAAAAGTTAAAAAATAATATTATAGAAAAGGACGAAAATTAAATAAACCAATAAACTATAAAATTTCACATATGGCAAATGGTCAGACAAATTTTGTTCATTTTATAATTCAATAAAAAAAAATAATAACAAAAAAACGTCGAATTGAAACATATGCACAAATTAAATGTTATTTATAACAAAAGTTATAAGCTGAGAAAATAAAACGCTGATCGTAAGCATATACGAGCAACTTCTGCATGTTATAATCGCATATGCAAATTAAATTATATAGACAATATATTCATATATCAATTAAAAAACATTGACGAGATACCTTAAAACATCGGTTAAAAGAGGATGAGTCAAACGAAATTAATTAGTTTAGCATATTAGCAAACCAACATTTTGTAGACATTTTTGGAATTGAAACACTCATTTCACTTTTAAATTAACATCAATTTTTTTTTAATTCAAATATATGTTAATTTTCCTTAATAGTGTATAGTATACATTAAAAATCAACTACGTTAAAAGATACTTAAATATTAGCATATATATACTTAATCTATTGTTTAACACTTTTAACTACAAAAAGAAGGTGATTTACATTTTATTCAGATAAATTTCAGCAATAAAGTAATTAAAATCGAAACATACATGTTTCTTAAAAACATAAACCTCAAGACCACAGAACCTTTTGTGATCAAAAATTTATCATAATCTTAACAGGAAGGTCTCAAATGGACGCAAATAGACTGACAGTACGTTGTGAATTTGTCTTTTCATATAGTATCGAAACAATTACATTAGGCGCATAGGTCGGCATTACGATTTTAATTTGCCGTTTTAAATATGCAAGTCACATCAATAGTAAACTCAAATAATTTTAATTAAAATTTGCCAATTGGTGCATAAATCCAAAGCTACTTAGTTTTTTGTTGAATTGTTTTTCCAACCAGTCAACAAACACGACATTATCACCATCTTTTTAGCCTCGATCACATGCCATTACTGACTTATAATACTTATATTACTTATACTTATATAGTAATCGAGTTACCGGTGACACCTCATGGAGGTAAATATTGGGTGAGTAAACTCGATGATAGCCGGCCACTCCAATCGTCGTTTCATAACAAATGTCAACTGAAAAACTGTTATGCATTAGAAAAATTCGGTAGAGTTATGCGTAAATCTAGAGCTACCTAGTTCAATAGGTGTTTATTCAGCAATTCGACAAACAAGATATTATAATGTTGTGTTGTTGTTTTACTTCAATAAAGTAATTTATCAATTAAATGACAAGTATATAATTGAATATTATCTTCGCTTTCTGACACAACACTCGCAACTGCTTCTGTACTGATACGAAATCTCTATCATCACTGGAATAGATGGTCAAGGAATTGAAATGTTTCTTCATCAACATATCCGCATCACTAATTTCAAGCGCTGACTGTTTTGCTGTTTCGAAAAAACAAGAATCAGTTATGTTGGAATTTGACTGCCCGCTCAAAAGTCAATATTAAGAAAATGACATTCTAAAATGTACTGAAAATTTGAACATCTTCTCGGACTACTTTTACGGTGAATAGCGCAGGTTTTTTTTCTTTAACGGATATTCAATAGCGGAATTGATAATGCTCTAATAATATCTATAATATCTAATATCTTATACTCATCGATACTATAATCTCGTTTAAATATAATCAAATATTCAAAATCTTTGCAATCAATTTCATGTGTCAAAACAATAATTGCAATAGAAACTAGAAGCATACTATTTTCTAGATAGAAGGTAAAACATTAACCGGTGCTCAGTATTCGTCACTATAATAAGCTGTTTGAAGAAATTTAGAAAACACGACCGCATTTAGC
Organism: Penthetria funebris; assembly: GCA_027564355.1. Classification (NCBI taxonomy): domain Eukaryota; kingdom Metazoa; phylum Arthropoda; class Insecta; order Diptera; family Pleciidae; genus Penthetria; species Penthetria funebris. The sequence continues at coordinate 10,126 of JANSTX010009623.1, read as the reverse complement.
AAAGAAGAAATTGCTTTTCCAAATTATTACAATAAGCATGAACAAATTACATAACTTATGTTATGAATTGCTTTCTTATCTACCGCATCCTCCAGATTTGCTGCCGAGTGACTTTTTGCTCCTTTCGAATATGAAAAAATATGTAGCTAGAAAGATATATATGAAATTCAAAAGTCATCAACGTAGATTATATTAATGGAAGGGGCTTTGTGTATATTTTATAAACTAATATTTTGAAGGGATTACAACATTGAAATGTTGGAGTAAAAAGTGTATCGAGCTAAAAGAGATTATGAAATGAATTGATTTCTATTCAAAAAAAAGTAATTCCTTATTTTAATATATTTGAAACAAAATTAATTTAGTTATTATATTGCTTACGTGCCATAAAAAACTTTATTTATTTCTTTGAAAAATTACTGTAGTTTAACTTAAACTTAGAAAAAAATTATATATTATTCTAATACTTTTGTGAATAAAATCATAATAATTTCGTTTTTTTTTTCGAGACCATTTTAGCTATACCTTTAACTGTTAAAGACACAAAATAAGTTGTTATCGACTTATAATGACAGTGGAGGGGGATAGGAATGTAGAAATTTGTGAATATTTGCCAGAAGACAGTAAAATTCAGGAAACACATCCATATACATCCCTAGAAGGATTGGTTTCAGAGACAAGAAGTGCGCGACATAATAGCGCCTCTAAACTTAAACGTGCGACTAAACGTAAATGCGACAGAATGTTATAGTGTGCCATCCCCACATGCTGAAGAGAAACTATATGACCGATGATTCATTCATCCCCAGCCCATATATGCAATTGATATATAATGGCAATATGTTCGGGATTAAAATATTTCTTACAACGACGCAGATATACCAGCCATTATGGAATTGGCGAATAAATATATCTTACCACCAAGGTAGATAGCTGCGCACACCCTTAAACTGAATTATACTGGATACTAGAAACTATAGTGAAGTTTGATATAAGTTGATATTGTTTGTGTATTGGAAACGGCAAATTAACATCGTAATGCCTTCCTATGTGTCTTTGTGTGCAAATATTAAGATGATCACGAGTTCGCAGTACATATCAGCTTCACATCTTTTAATTAAACATAACACAATTTAAATATACCAAAAAACCAATATAATAATTTAGTGTGGCACACCATTTGAATAATTAGAAAACCTTTTTAAAAAAAAAAAAAACTGAAGTAAATAGTAACAGATTTACCTTTTGGAATTCTTCCTTTTATTAAATAAAAAAGAACTTGTAAACTCAATACATGTTCACTATTTAATATTACTATATAAATAGTATTTGTTTTGGAGCTATTTTTAGTGTAATGTGATTTCCGGTGATTTTTTTTTGTTAAGTCAATAATCACAATAATGTATACGAGTAGTTAATATTCGTTTTTTTATTTTATAATTTTTTTGCAAATTCATATTATACATTACTTAATTAGAGAATTGTGAATAAAGCAATATATATATTAATGACTTTATGCATATATAATTAATTTAGCAGTGAAATTGAACTCGATGTCAATTAGATAAAAATAAAAATATCTACAATGTTCGCTGTTAGGTTATTTGGTGAAAGAATACATCATTTATGGCTTACACACACTTCACCCAGTTATTCACTTACCAGTTCTTAGTTTAGTAGTTAAATAATGGTGATATAAAGTGAATTAATCATAATGTGATTAAAGAAAGAAACTATGCATCCAAATCAAGGCATATAAACTATATACAGTTATAGAGCTGTCGGTATGAAAATATTCAGAGCAAGCCGATTTTTGACACATGTGAAATACAAGGAAAACTATAACATTTTTAACATCCTTTGCTCGTTATTTTATACATATTTTTAATGTCATATAGAACTTGCTCGTTATATTTTAAACGTCAAAAAAGATTTGCTCGGGATATTTTCATACAGTAAAATCAATTTAAGACTATACCTGTATAGTTTATATTGCTTGCCGTCTTAAAAGGAAGGATGTAGTTGTAATATTTTAAATTAGGGTGTAGTACGTTAAGAGTATCAATGCAAAAAGTATTTTTCTTAAACTTAATAGAAGACGAGCAGCAACGTTTGACGTAACTTATTATCGTCAGATTACGTAACTTTTAGGATGAGCCCAAAAAAGTCTTATCGTGAGAACATACTATAATATATAATCGCTAGAACGCAATGTTTAGATATAACATATGTAGTGATGAAATTGTACGAATTTTAAAATATAGTTTTCAATTAAAAAAAAAAAACATTATTAATTGATTTTGAGAATTGTAAGGCGACATTGCAATAATGCTAAATATCGAAATTATGTTAAATATCGAAATTATGTTAAATATCTAATGAGAATCAATATAATGATCATAAAGGTTATTATTAAAATTCAGGTTACACTAAATGATTTAATAAACAAAAAACTGACTACTAATTATAATAAACAAACTATTAATCTAATCGATGCTCTTATTTTGGCATAACTCAGCTGGTATTGAAACAAGTGCATTACGGAAGAATTAGAACGATAATAAGTAACCAAGTGTATAGGTTCAGTTTCTTAATTAAGTTCATATCAATCAAATTTTACGAAATATTATAAAACTATACCATATGTTCTAATTATTTAATTTTCCATCTTTGACTATACCACGTTACCTATAATATGCTTATGTTTGAATATGCACTATACGAGTATCTATTCAAATTTAAATGCACATGTGTTTATTTCTTTCTATAAAATTTAAACGAAATAAATTCTCTTTAGTTTATTATGATACAGACAGAGTGTAGCAAGTGCAAAGTGCAATGCAGAAAATCGAACAGGTGCAAAATTTTAATGACTTTTAACAGACACAATTTTTACCAATAACTTTTATGTGTTAGTCTGGCTTTCATTTTAGCAGTAAATGAGTATACACAACGTTTTTTTTTTTTTTTCTTAATTTACACTACTAAGCAGTCACAGTGACAGATTTGTCACACCTTTAAGTGTTAAATGAATATTGAAATAAAATTTTATGGTAATTATAGGGAGTTAGTACATAATATTATGAATTGATACAACCCAAATTAAATGGATGTTTACAATGAATTCAATGATTTCGTGAATTATCAGCATAAGCATATTTTAATTTATCTAAAAAATGTATATTCGGAATTCAAAACCTACCTAGATATGTAAATAAATTATACACGGTCCGTCGCTCTAGGCGTTGTACTAACTTCACGCAGGTACTAACTTCTGAATGCAAAAGCGTGATTGCTTTGTATTCGACAGCTGCTATACTGTTTGTGAGATACAGCACGTATTAATAAAATGTTTGTGTGTCGAACCATTAAACGTTACACTGATAATGGTAGCATAACAGGTCATGCATGAGGTCATACAAAAATCCGCAACATCATCAGAAAACGTTTGAAAGTAAACTAAACAGTTGAACATGACCGACTCAGCGTATACTGCAAACTAACAAGTAGCTCACAAGAAACATCGCCCTCAAATGCAAAAAAACTTCAAGGATCAAAGGGATTGAAATGAATGTACGCAAGTGGCGATCTCGAAAACTTGGTGTTTTCTAATATAAAAATTTTCAGTGTTCAGCATACACATAAACAAACAAAACGATCGTATGAAAGTGCATGAAAGTATCAGTTCAGTTTTAGAACCAGTTATTCGAAGGGAACAGAATTATTGTTGAACAGTCGATTGAATCGCAATCATCATTGTATATGTAATTATTTGTCGATTTTATACAGTATTAGTCATGGTATTTTATGGAATGTCTAAATCGTGGAAGACTTGGTGATATCTTGTTCCTGCTCGTTTTGAACTGAGTTATAATTAGAATCAAAACTAAACTATATGACATCATCAGATGGGGTCTAACTGGTCCCATTCAAGATCTCTATTTCGATTATGACATTTTTTTTAAATTATTTGCTATTGCAAACTGAGTCAGACATGAGGGTGCAATTATAGAGACTCGTGAAATATAGCTCACAAGTTGATTTAAATACCAATGTTTCAAAAACGAAACTAATGAAGATTAATACGTACTGCACATGTTCGCTTGCTGTCAATATCGAAAAAATAGATGAAGTAGTGCTGAAACAGATGTAAAAGTTCTACATTAGGTCGCTTAGCATTCTGAATAGCAACTGGTGTGCGTCGGAAATTAAAAAAACATCTGTACTTGCGCATCTTTAAAACTAACTGCCTAACGGTACTATTGTATGACAGCGAAACCTGAAAGGTGACAAATTCAAACGCATACTTAAAATTTTCTGGTCAAATACAATATCAAATGACAATTTGTGTAGGCTGACAGATCTGGAGGCGATGAACGGGATTATCAACTGAATTGGATCGGCCATACATTTGTCGGTAATATTACAAAAAATGCACTTGACTGGAACCGTAAGAGTAATAAAAGACTCGGTTGTCCAAAAATAACGTGGAGAAGAATAGTCAAATAATAATACAAGTCACAATTTAGCATGTTTTCCTACATTTCTAAATTTAAATAATGACAAAATCTACTCTTACAATTGCATATATTATTCTCGTAAGTATTTAAAACGTCTGACTTAAAGTTAAATGCTTTATTTGGAGTACACAGCAATAGTTACAATCCTTATTTACATTAAGCAACGGGTCTAGTATTTACAAAATAATAAAAGATCTATGTAAATTATTGTAAGAGTATAAAATGAATGTATGCATTTATAGTAGCTGTGTTATTCTTTTTAAAAACATTTTTTAATATCAATAACAATAAAAATATAAATATAAATTTTCCACCTGTTCCCAAAACTTATTTATTTGTTTATTTTTCATTTTGTTCATTGCTTTATTTACTCGTATATTTGCAAATGTTTAATTGCATTTTTTTTTTAATATTTTTTTTTTTATAAATATATGCAAACCATAAATAAGATGGAATATTCGTGTATACTTCGAGAGCAAAGGAAAAAATAGTGGAATCAAAAAAGAAAATACAAGAAAAAATTAAAAAGAAAAATGATTTGTTTAATGTGGGAATTTTATGTAAATAAATTTTTTACATTTAAAAACGAATAATTAAAATATGCGCAAAATAATTTATAAAATTTTAAGTTGTAAATATTAAGTTTGTTTAATTTTTAAATTCCATCATGAAAAACATGAACTTAAAAATATTGTCATTGAGTCGTTAGGCTATTATTGGATTTAATATACTTTAATGTCAGATTTAATTCCATATAATTTTTAGACTGTCACATTTAATTTGAATCTTGGATTCACAAAACTATTTATTATTGGCAACAAGGTTTATAATAAAAACAATAAATAAATAAAAACTACCCTCTTGCTGCCGAAGATAAAAATCCTTAAATTATTTGCTTTATTTCTTATTTTTTTCATTATTATATTGTACTGAATTACTGTTACATAATTATTTTACTTAAATTCGTATTGTTATTATTACTTTTATTATTATACCATTTTTATTATTATTATTAGATTATTATTATAGATTACTATATAAGCCGCAGCGTTGCAGCTAATAATCCAATATTAAGTAAAACTTCGATTAAGAAGGTAGACTACGAGAAATTAAGATTCAAATAAATTTGTATAGTAAAATAGTTATTTGTTATAATTTGTGAAAATTGTTATATTGAATAAATTAAGTTTGTAATAAATTGCAAGTGATAGTTTTATTATACTACGTGATAAAATATAGACTTTTCGTTAACCGCTCCTCGACTAAGCCTATTTATAAGAAATAGTTATTAAAGAAACAGAACAACTACCTTAGCAGTTTTTCTATATTGTTAGACTATTAATATATATTAACAACAAAATTACATTCAAAATACATTTTAACGTAAATTAATATCAGAAAAATAAATTATTTGTTCTCAAAAATTCGTTTCTCAATCAAGCCACTGAATGGAAAAATTTGCGTAAATTTTTACCTCATTTTAAATTTGGTAGTTATTCGTATCCTATCTGTATTCGCGTAATTTAAGTAAAAAGCAAAGAATATGCATAAAATAAATTTACAAAAATTCAAAAATTTCTCCATAGTTTTTTTAATCACTTCAAAATTTTTTGGAAAAAGAATAAATGACACATTATAGGGACAACTTTCTTGAAGTTTCTAAACTAAGATATTTGCTTCTGAATGGCGTATCAACAAAATTATAATAAAGATTTGTTGAAACTTTACATATGATATTTTTTGTATCATAATTTAAATGCAGTTGAAGTTGATTTTTTTCTGATTTAAAATTTGAGTAATTTTATTAAGACAATTCTAATGGGAATGTATTACAAGTGAGCTAATTCAAATATGAACTCTGCAACTACTTATTAGTCACGCGCTCACGTGGAAATTTTAAGTCTAATTTGAATAATGTTTTGACATATTTATGTGTCTACCATAAAATTGATAATTTTAATAACATCTAAAAATGTTGTTGCTGAAGAAATGAATAATGCTTGAAGTCAAATATGTTGAAAATGGAATAATTTAAACTACTAAATGGAATGGTCAAATAAAGTTTCAAAGTTATTGATAGATAATTATAAAAAAGGTGATGAATGGCCAATTATTATCGAGGTTACTCAACCAATCTTAACCTACACGCGGCGTCACCGGTAACTCGATCATTGTGTATGTCAGTAATGGCGTGTGACCGATGCTAAAATTAGCGTGCTAATGTCATATTCGACAACAAACTAGGTAGCAATGGCAATTTATGCATCACTCTATTGAAATATTCAAATGTATAACTGGATAATTATAATCCTATATTTTCCAGTTGGCAAATTTCAATTATATAGTTAATACAAATATAATACAAAATTCTGATAATTGAAACTATACATATATTAAATATTTACAATTTTCATGTCTGTTTTTCATTTTTTTTACACTCGAATGGACATTTATGAATATGGTTGCAAACAAGAAAAAAGTATGCAAAGTTCTTCTTCTATTAAACATCGTCATTTTGCAAAATTACGATAATTTTGTGGAATTTCAATTTCATTCATCGCATTGAAATTACGAATATTGCAAAATTACGATAATTTCGAGCGTAGTCTGACTTGGGTATTATTGATTATGATAAATAACGTACGAGTAGTATTGTAATTTGGTATTTTTTCACAATTATTTTTATATTATTTCCAAAATATAAGATGTATCAAAAAAAGAAAATTACATAAACAAATATGTAGGTACTACATGTTTTTTACTTGGTTTAAAAAAAAAGAATTTAATTTATTGATCATTAATTTTTTAATTATATAAATAAAATAAATTTAAAAAAACGTAATTAAATAAACAAATTGTATATATAAAAAATAGCTTAATTACTTTACACCTCATTTAATTTCCATAATATCATCATTTTATATCGTCTCGTACATATATATTTAAAATTAATGAATAAAAATAAAAACTTATAAATAAACTACAAGTGTTAAATGTATAATATAATAATATCATTTATTTAATGAATTAAATGGTTATTATAAAACGTTTTCTCTTCGAATATAATATAATACGTTTTTTAAATATTTATGATCGATGATGATTGTATGATGATATTATTTTCGGAAACTCTTAAAATTGTTTGAAATCGCAAACATATCAAATATAAATTGCAGTGTTACAACAATGTAAACACACAAGATTGTAAATGAATGCGTTCAATAATTTGAAAAGCGTAAAATTAAATCAATCAGTTTAATAATAGTGCAGAGAAAAAACAGTGATTCCGTTGTAACTAAAAGTTGATTTATACAAATGTCAATAGTTTATGCATAAAAAAAAGGAATTGAACGCATTATTTGGTTAAAAAAAGGAATTGAAAGCACTATTTGGTTCTAAACATCCGTAGTAAAAAAAAGAATAACAAAATGTGTTTGTCAATAATATATCAAAAACTTTATACTGTAAATACCGGTATACGCATTGCTTATAAGGATACTCACTTTTAATGACATGTTATTATATCCTAAGGATGACTTACAAAATATAAAAAAAATATCTGACGATAACAAAGTAAAAAAAGAAAAACGTATAAATTTTAGCAATTATTTTAGGGACATTTATTTGAAAGTTTCATCTAAGTTTGGATAGATATCAAATTTATTACTTTATTTCTGAACTTGAAACTATAATTTCACGATTGATATTATTATCTTTTTTTAATTTTACTTAAGAACTATATTTGTATATGGTATTTTAGTATCATTCTAAAAAACGTATATGGAATAGCAATAACAATTTCAGCGCGCTGAAGATGAAGTGAATTTACTTCGAAACCCAACATAATAAATAAGGTATAATTAATAACGTATTATTTTAAATTATCAATGTAATTATTTGTGTTTTTAAATTTTTTTTGTTAAAGTGTTTGTTCTTTAAAATTATTATAATAATTTTAATAATTCAGTGAATTTAAATATATATATATATATATATATATATATATATCAGTTATATAACCTATATAAATGTAAGTGTTAAATGAAATAACTATTCGTTAAAATGATAATTGTACTCATTGCTGACATCGAGTTGTTTTGATGGATAGGATATATTTTTGTCTTGTTTGACAAATCAATTTCGAAACTATTATCTCAATTTCGAACCTTATGATTAATTGCCAACAAAGACATTGTACGCATATTACAATTTTAATTCAAAAAATAAATTGATTTACGTTTCATAATTTAAAATTATTATTATTATTGTAAGATTGGTGTAGAATAAAGAAGATAGATTTTTAAGAGTTTTACAGAACAGGCTAAATCATTATAAACAGTTTCTTAAGGTAATATTATGAGGTTAATTAATTATCAAAATCCTCAGGATGTCATTTAGCAAAAAATTATTGTCAAAGGCCTAAGTATATCGTTCATTTATTAAAATATCAAATTGTTATATGATTACGAAATTCTGACAATTACTTAATATATTATACTACATTTTTATATGCCACTTGTCAATAAAATTAGTTTATTATACACCATGAGAAATATGTCTTTGCTATAATAATATATGTTCCCTTAATTGATGTTGCAAAATGCAAATTATAATGAAAAATATTAGTTTCATTTTCATTTCCAACAAAAATGTTTAACAAATTAAATGATTTAAAATCTTATTTGAAAATACGAAAATAAAAAATTCTTAACATTCTGACAAAACAAAATGTCTCTTAATCTTATGCTTGTTTTTTTTTTTAAATCAAATACATCACTATATGAAAATGTTAAAATACCTTGACTATAAATATTTGAGTCTAAATCCATATAAAAGGCAGTTGATGGAGCATAATCTCCTGCATATGGTGGTAAATTTTCACCACCATTTAAACCTATATCAAATGATTGTAAAACCATATTTCCACTAGTTCGTTCCAGGGTGCTCGAGCTACCCTGGTGATTTTGTTGTATTAAACTCAACACTTTGATAAATTTTGATTTAATTTGTTTTCAATGTGCATATATATTAGAATTTTTAACATTTACTTAAATTGCCCCAAATTTAGTAAATGTTTTTTTTTTTTAAAAATTGAAACGTGTTTGTTTCTTTTTTTTAACATTAATTAACTTCCTTTTGAATGTAACTGATTTCATGTTTAATTTATAATCAGATTTAAAAAAAAAAACTCCTTTATCACAAGATAATGTATAAATTAAGAAAAGATAATAAATAAAAATAATTTTAATCAAAATTATATAAGAAACACCATATATATTCAATTGTTATAATTTAATATATTAATTAATTAAAAACAAATGTATAAATAAATTTAAATTAATACTTTTTCTTTTTTTGAAATACTACTTAAGTTTTACTTATATGTATTATTATTGTTTTTAGCAAACAAAAAAAAAAAATTAACTTCAATTAAATTATTGCATTTTTTTATATTTAATTCTATCTTATTCGAAATATGTAAATTATCGCGCGTAATTATCTCTTCCGTTTGATGCCGTCGATATCCGTTTCGAGACTACTGAATTGAATATAAAACAGTAATTGTACAAGCTATCTAACAATCCAACCAACATTGCGATACTATG
>JANSTX010009612.1:0-19112 GCA_027564355.1 Penthetria funebris | reverse complement strand
AATTAATTACTACAGAAGAAACATTAAGATGTGCATTTTATACGTTCAGCCAGAGAACAATCGTTTTGATGGTAAATGTCAGCACAGTATTCAACTTTGTGACGGGCGGCCAAATTTCTCTGCTATGTTAGACTTGTAAATAACAGAAATATATGGCAATAATTTGACTTATAATTACTCTCCTAATAATAATTGCTCTAATCTGTTGTCGCATATTTACATTTTGATGACCACACTTTTAAATGCTTTACATTATACAATGTAATATCTGGTTTCAAATTATCTACTTCAACTTCTATAGTTTCACTTTGATTATACCATCATTTGCGTATCAATAATAATTATTGGATACCCACGCATTTGTCTATATATAAACAAATAAGATTACATGCATTCTCTGAATCCATGACTACCATATGAATATTGCATATATTTATGATATTAAATGAATTGAATAAACGCTCTTCAAACTGCCAATTTCAATGGACCATGAATCTGTGAATTCGTGAACTATTATACACACATTGAATAACTGCAGCTACTAAACAGAATATAATGACCTGCAGCACAATGTTTTCATATACGATAGACCCGTCGAAGTACTGATTGAGGTTGATTAATTTTTATGTTTACTGCCAACATATTGTATACAATTCGTGTGCTTTCATTTAAGTGAATTTCAGCGATATTAAAATCAAAAATATTGTAACAGTTTTTAATCATATGGAATAAAATTCGCTTCTGTCGTCCCCTTATGATATGAAAAATTGAGAAAATAATGAATTTATAAGATCGAGCAAGGTCACTCTTTGTCATAACTATCAAATGCATATTTAAAGGATGGTATGAAATTTGCGAGTCTCAAAAACGATTTGGTTCATTCCAGTTGATTTGGAACTTTCTTAATCAGACACACGAATAGATAAGATTTTCTTAAGATGTTTTGTTACGATGTGGACTTCTATTGGCAGACACAGGTCCAATACTCATTTATAATTTAATATTTTCAAAACAATAGATAAATAACTTAATATGGATTTATAAACCATTATTTTAATGAAAATAACAAAATTATATTCAAGTTTATATCTAAAACCAGTTGTTTTTCTTAAATTGACTAAATTGTCGCATTAACGTTTAATATTTGAAAGCAAATACACCATAAAAAAAAATGGTTTTATGTGACAAATTATTAAAAATTCCAATAGAATACTTATGTTAAATCATTAACAGAGTGGTGTGATTGGTATAATTTAAGTTAACGTGAAGTGAGTGCTGTGAGATTTTGATATTTATTGCAAAAATATGTAATTAGATAGATTTATGTATCAAAGTGCACCGATAAAGTGCGCCGATAATAAAAGTTAAAAGATAGTAAATATGCAAGAATGTCGGTATTCTAAGTTAATGTTGATGCAACCGTCTCACCATATTTGACCAGTATTTTCACTTCGCTTCATTCTCTACCACTAGTACTAGATACCATAAATGAAAGTTTTTTCGCCGCATTGTTCCTATAAGTTCATGTTGATGCAACCGTCTCACCATATTTGACCAGTATTTTCACTTCGCTTCATTCTCTACCACTAGTACTAAATACCATAAATGAAAGTTTTTTCGCCGCATTGCTCCTATAGGGATTCCAGGCAAGTGTGTACTTTTCAATGGCGTCGACTGACGCCTGAGCTACCTATTGACGAAAACTTGAATTTGTTAATTTTCAAAATGCGTAACTTCTGATTTTTTTAAATTTGCGATGACTTTAATCAGCCCATCAAACATTTTTCACACCTACTGCATTAATCCTTACATCTGCTTTAGCATTATTATTGTCAAATAACTTCCCATATATTGGTAGTAATTTTTTTTTTATTCGTCAACTATTTCTTTACCATTAACCGCAATTGAGTATAACATATGATCATTACTTTTGTCTTTGAAACATTAATCTTTAGATCGATGGCCGTGTATTTCACCAGATTATCTAATTTCACCATGATATCTGTCTCTGTTTGCGAAATGCAACAAGAATGTCTAATCATTTTTTTCTTCTATACTCTTCTCCAACTCATATAACTACATATTCATTTTCAGATAGATTGCGGCTGTAGAAAAACTCTCGTAGCAAGCATTCAAATGTAAAATGGAAAATTCATTTGCATTGGAGGAACCTTTAAACGGTATTTAGATTTGGTTATGTATATTATTTGTTACACTTAATAAATTATTATGATATTTTAGGGCACCACTTTGCAAACAAGACTGTTTGGAAGAAACAGAAACATTTTCAAGGACCAAGAAGGGTGCTAAAATTATGTTTATTAGGTGTTATATTGCCTGTACTTTTAATATCAGTGCCATTATATCTTAAGTAATCACAATTAAAGAACATCTTACTATATACATATCCTCTTTAATTGTTTAAATGTATGTTTAATTTTCTTTTACAGACATCGAGTATATGACTATCAAATGTATCCTGTAGGGATGTCTGATATGAGATTAATTGATAGCAAAGTTTCAACAACATGGTGTCAAGTATGTGCTTTAGTAAAATCATTTTTTCTTCTTATAAGTTTATTGATAAAATTTACTTCATATAACTTATTGATTTAAGATATAATTTTTAATTTTTTCTAAAGCTAAGATGAGAGTAATCAATTGGTAGAAATCTTATAGTAATCATGGAAGTAGATATAGTTCTATTATTATATACAGCAGTTTTCAATGTATTACATAATATTCTTATCTGAGTTTCCATTGGCATTGCATGGATAATAATCAACTAAATGAGAACACTATCTGTGGATAGCGACGTTGGGAAAAGCAAAATTCGCAATGCCACCACAGTTGAAACTAACATTTACACCGCAGTATTTAACTATAGTTGTTCGTTAAGTATCGAGCCACATTTTAAAGTAAAGCATAGGATTTTCAGACCATAGAGGGTACTCGCAATTCAACCTTTGATTAATGGGGTGACAGTCTAGCACCTACGTAATTCAAAATGATTTCATCTCTGCATATGATATGTGCAGAAACCCGGATCACAATAAAAATCATTCCCTGACGTGTATCGGTCTGACATATTGCGATCATAACGAAAACCAGATAGTTTCTAGTTATTCAATTAGTCAAAAGTTAGACTAGTCCTCATTGATATATACAGCTTCATGAGCATACCATATAGTTGTTAATGCTTAGAATCTAACATTTTCGTTTTCTTTTCTTTTTTACAGAGACAAATTGTTAAAGCTAATGCAACATTTAATGCATTTTTAATGGCAGATTCACCACATGTGGCAAAAGATAGATTACATGTCGAAATGACACGTCAATTAACACTTAGTGATGATATGAAAGAATACTGGGGATTTTATTTACTAAAGGATTCAACGGTAACTGTATCCACGTGTGTAAGGTGAGTACAATTTGTATTATAATACAATATATATATATATGATATATATGGTATTGACTGTAATGGACAATAGTAGACAATAACAGTTGATTGTTGACAGTTGAAACCCTATGCAGCTACGTTGAATAATGGTCTAAATCGTCATCTCGACCTTAATCACTAGAAATAATGAGTATATACAGGATCGGATAGTCAACAGACATTTCACAAATTATTCATTGTCGATTAATCGTTGAAGTTCTAAGGTCGTATGCGAAGTAAATGTCATGATGATAAGGATAATGACGATAATGACGTAGGTGATAATAATAATATTAATGATGATGATAATGTTAATGAATTGTGATTCATTGTCGATTTTCTGAAATATTATTCATATTTTAGATTGTTATCGGCATATAGTTTTAAACTATGATTCAAAATTAGATTTCTGTTTTCAAATGAATCATACACAATTGAAATGCATATTTCAATCAGTTTCTTTCCACATGCGGTGACTTCATATTTCGAAAATCTACCATGCGTATGTCATCCGATGTGGTATCTTGACGGTAGCTCTGTACTATTTTTATTCTTTTTCTTCTTTCTGGCTGCACTGGTGTCCTAAAATCCCAAGTACTCTGAACTTTGAATTTGCAAAATTATAAGTTACGAATATGTATGGTCTTATACTAGGAAAATATATTAGCAACGTCCTTGCCGAGACGTGTTCATACATCCTATATTATTTAGATAAGAACCAATACTAATGTGGAAGATGTATATTTTTTTTTGTGTTACAAATGATTAACCATTAAAAACTTACCTATGTAAAAGATACTACATTGTTTTTTCAGCATTTTACAGTGTCCTGCGTTCCTGTATTATATTCACACTTTTTTATCTAGGTGATTTATACGTCCAACTATTCCTTCAATTGGAACGACTTGGTCAGAGAGTTAATTCTCGACCATTATTTGGCATCGTTCGTCGCAGGTGTGTTTATTCATGACACTAAAGGTCGAATAAACAAAACACGTCCATTAATCAACATATAAGCTCGGACACCACAACACAGTTTATCTCTTATCAATAGTATGAGTAATTATTATATACATATAGTACTTAATTATGAAGCGTGTTTTGTGTATATATAATTGCCAACCGTCTGTGACCTTATAGATAAGCTATCGATATTTGCGGGTTAAAAATTGTCATTTGAACACATGAAATAGCCGTGGATTCTAAAGGTCATTAACAGCGATAACATATGCAGTAAGATGTGAATCGAAGCGTTTGGTACTATTGGTGCTATGCCTATTGAGTATCGATTAGAATATAGTTTTATTATTAGAATAATTATTGATTATTTATTTTCCATTAATTGTAACACATCAGTACGTACACACATATCTTGAAATCAAATATAGTACTTTATTAGCGTCTAAAGTATCATTCAAATGATGATATGTTCGAACTATAAAATATACATTAATATGCCTATAGTCTTATCAAATACATTTTTGCTTATCATTTTATATTATAATTTTTATTTATTCTTATTTTTAATGAGTTTACTTATTTTAATTTAATGTAATAATAAAGTGGCATTCATACGAACTGAAAATAAAAATAAATTCACATATATCGTCGATCCTCATCGACGAATACTTTGGACAAATATTTAAGAAAGTCAATATGTTTTTACATCAATAATGTAATCAGTAAATCTAAACTAGCATTTATTTACTGAAGTAGTCGTTATCACTCACTGTGTTACCATTACAATTTACTCGTATGATAGCAAACACACTATTGTCTGATAGTGATTTTTATACTAAATATAATAAAACGATTAAAATAATTACATACATACTAATGAAATCCATTTAATTGTTTCACGAACCGGAGGTATAATGTGCTTTATCATCACCATCATTATTGTGCTCTATTTCGATCTAACATAACTATTAACTTAAACGGGTCATGGTGGTGTTACAGCCAACAACCTTAAGACGGACACTGATGCCAACTAACCAAGACATACAATACAAACTAACTGCAGTATAGAATGGACACTGCAATCTTATCAATCCTTACACGACCACTTTCTAATTCTTACAGTTCAAGCCTACATTCCTGACTTCTCGATATATTCATCCTAGACTCAAGAAATCTATCGAATGTAAATCCTTAATATGGCGAATACATTATCTAATATGTCAGTATAGCTCAGAGAATTGTAAATATCAAAAAATTAAAGAAACATTTTAGACTCACACTGAACGATCGACATAAACTCATCTCATGTATACATTGTTGGATCCCAGATTTGCTGCCTCAATTGTCATGATTTTCATTTAGAAAATATTACACAAAAGGTACTTTCCGATCAATATATGAATATACTCCCGATTCTAAAAAAAATCAGCAAAATTTATAAAAAGAACCAAAATCCTCGTCTGATATAATTAATTCCAATTACCATATTAATATGCACCTATAGAATGGTACTATCGATTCCCACATCAAATGGAAAAAAAATATAATATAATTTTAAAAGAAATTTATTAAAATTATTAGAGCTCGAGGCCCTACAGGAGTTTATTAACATATCAGTAATCGTTGCATATATTGAAAGAATCTATCGAATTCTGGTAAGACAGACTTAGACCTTTTTAAACAGAATTAGACCAGCATAAATCTCGTACGGTGATGCGTCAGGAATTAGATAATATTTGGTGAACCAATTAATCATTGAATTAAACATCCTATGAGTTTCTATCATCTCGCTGCAATAAGTGCAATTTATGATCAAAACGGACTTTTTCCAGTAAAAGAACAATAAAAATCTCGGTCTTGTGTACAATAGGGAGCGAGCCAAAATTTTATGTATAAAAATGTATAGCACCATAACACCATTTAATTCGCATATAATTGCCTCACCTTTACTGTACTACATCTCAATTTTCTAACTTCTATATTTAATATAGAGGATCTATACGTGAATCTTAATCACCACTTAACCGTATACTCAGCGAAAAAAAATCTAATTTACAGAATTTTAAGCAGAATTTATGAGACAGTTTCGTTAACCGATATGTAGAGAACCATTTTAATGATTTGAATTCCTGATCAAGTGCTCCTTACAGCACATCAGCGAGGTGTCCGTTGGAAAAATACCTTTAAAAAATTCACGAAACAAGATAGTTGCGATATCTTGTATCTCACACTACTTAAATTACACGTAAAATGTCAATAAATGGCCACAGATAGGTCGGAAATACAATGACAGCATTTGACATATGTAAACGGACATAAAGTAAAATTTGTGACAATTAATAAAATTTATGCACGATAATATTGCACCCGAAATGCTAAAAGAGTGTACTTGATGAATTATAATTATTTGAAATTGAAACGACCGTATAATAATTATTAGGGGCTTTGTTCTTTGGCATTGCTACTGGGTAATTACTATACTGATGAGAACTATTAATTCGAAACCCATTTATCATGTGAATTTTACAGCATTTTTAAGGTTACCCATTATTATTTGTCACTAATGCACAGCTTCATTTTTCCATTGGCAACTAATGCTATTTGTCATAAATCTCTTATCTACTTATTTTAATATCTCCACTTTAGTTTATTGACTATAAATAAAGGGGTATACATTTGGTTAAGTATGTCGACTAGTTTTTTGTTGTTTTTTTTTTCGGCAAAATCAAGATAGCATTTACAGGTGAGAAGCACGAATTAGTTTTTGCTTCATATTATGTTTATCAGGTAAAAATAAGACACAGTTTATTAGTGCTTATCATATTTATTTTGTCTAATCACTTCGGATAATATTTGTTAATTTTTAATTTAATTGTTAATTTGTTCAAAATATATTTAATAAGTTGTAGTAATAACCATAAATTAAAGTATAAAGTTATTACTATAGTCATTTTTAAAATAATTATAATTATCTTTACATAAATCTTATAATAATTACTGACAAATTAAGGAATGATCTTTCAAAATAGTATATGAAATAAATAGTCACATGTTTACTGATTTAAGTGAGACGGGACAATGAAAAATTAAATTGCATACAAAATAACTGTATATATGAGACTAGAATCTGGGAGTAAATATCAATGCAGTGATCTTATGTTCTGAAATAAATAGTTCATATGTCAAGGGATTTGCGATGGTAAAAGTGCCACGATCGACTTAGCCGCATTTATATTAGTAACTCGTAAAAAGTGATAATAATATCACCAGTTCAAAGCTCGCAACATGATCGATTGTATGCTTACATTGTTGATTGTAATGTGGCAGCGAAAGAGTTGAGTTTGGAAAGCGACCTCAAATGAACCAATCACTATGATCATAATATCATACATCTCAGGCGAATAATTCTATTAGAAATAATGATGGTGACATGAAAGAGTGTATAATATCTACAGATAACTGAATCAATCTTCTTTACCTATACATGGTGTTACTAAAAACATGGTAACTGCATATGCCACTAAGATTTTATCGTAGTTAATGAGTGGTTAACCACGAATTAATATAAAAGTGCCAAGCATATAGCCATAATTTTTATATTGTGATAAATTCTATATTAATTATAATGATGGTAATCACAAATTAAATGTCCATCATATGATTATAAAGTATTTGATTTTCCACAGGTGGCCTGGTGCATCATTAATTTTAATTCGAGGACATAGACATTTACATGAATGTGCATACATAGGAGATGATTCATCAGAAGAAATAGATGAGTTAATGGAAATTGCTGCAGAAAAAGGTTTGCTTAAAGACGTACGTATTTTATTTAAAATTCTTCTTATAGTTCCAAATCACTTTCATTGAATATTTCCATCCGACATGTACAAAGAAAATACCATATCGAAACTATTATCCTTACCCCCAATAGAATTTACATTCACATAATTTATCATACATTATTTTTAAATTTCAGATAAATTCCTCATTAGACATTAGTAATGATGGACCGTCAAATCATCCTGAATTACTAACAAAACATAGACCAGAAATTACTTTTCATGATCCAATATTAAAGAAAAATGCTGAAAGTTATACATTTTCACCAAAATTAAAGAAGGATACTGACGAAGATTTAAATACTAAGGTAATCATTTTTTGTCATTGCAATTACATTGAGTAAATTCAGACGAACTGACATGCGATTGAAACTGGAGCGATGCCTGAGGGATGGTCGTCGATGGCATACCGTCTTGATGTCGGATATATAGCTGCCAGAATTAAGGAAGTGTGGTGTGGCAATCAATACAAATTTCACATAATCTCAAATTACGTACGTTTTAATGACATTTCGTTTATCGGTACTATTGCATGAATATATGAAGCTTGAAAAGTGATTAATGTCATCATTTCATAAATTGATATTTTCGTCAATAGAAACGTTAGACGCAAATTAGAATTTGTGGATGTTGTCAGATATTGAAGTGCTGGATAAAATTACGAAATTAAGAAAATTATGATTGGTCATACATTGAGGCGTCAGCTTGATGATATCGCAAGATATACGCTTGAGTGAAATCTACTGGGTGAACAGAAGATCTTGTCTATGGTCTCTATGGCTCTATTTTGCGTAGTACCGATAGGTTAACGGCAAACTGTTTACATCTGATAAACACTTAATTTGAAAGATAATCGATAAACGTCACGGCGTTGAATAATACATAAACTATAAAATATTTTTAATTATTCTAGCAAATGTCGGATCTGCTAAGCAAATTATCCTTTTTATCGGAACGATTAAAGACAAATAATATCGAAAAGGGAAAGACAGGTAAAGAGAAAAATCTATTTAAGAAGAAAGATCATATTCATATGGTACGTAAACCTAATATTGGCAATGATGAAGGAGTAAATATTAAATTGGTTAAATCATTAAGGTACCTACTACTAATCTTTTGAATGTTATGTAGTTTTTAATTTTCTTCTAAAATTTGAATTTCACAGTACTGAACTGAATGCAACGTCTTCAGAAGTTTTTCAAACAGTTTTAAATAAATTAAATAAAATGGGTCCCAAAGGTAAAAGAGTTCTGGAACTTCTAAAAAAACAGCTTCTAGCAGATAATTCTAATTTACATCATCATCAACAACAACAAAATGTTAATATGGACACAACGATTAATTCAAATGGGAATAAAGTTAAAGCTGATTCACCATTAAATTCAATAAAAAAGGACAATTTTAAATTGAGAAGAAGTATTTTATAGTTAATGGAGACAGAATCCTGCCATTTTGGAATTAATTAAATGAAATATTTTGTTTAATTTCAGACTTTAATTTCAATAATAAACAAGAAAGTCGTGAAGAACAATTGCTTCGACAGAAACGAGATTTGATTATTCATAGTGTAATGAGCAAAGAATTTAATGAAGATACGGAAAATGAAAATTTAGCTATTGAAGAGGTATGTAGCTAATCATTAATGATCATTTTCAATATATATATATATATATAAAAATGGAATTAGAAACCACACAAAAATATATTTTGAGTTTACAGGGCTATGTACCAGACGGAATAGCAGATCATCATCATATTCTGAATGAAACAACTCTAAATGATCGTTCAAATTCTGAATTTTGGTCATCGTTTTCGTCAAGCGAAGAGGCTCTATTGAATTGTGCAGGTATTTATTATATTTAGCTAAAATTTTCTAATGTTCGTAATTACATGATCGAGAATGAAGCAATACAAGAATATTTAGAAATATTTGGACAAATTATACATTAACAGCCTCGAGTGACACAGACACCACCAGATAAAATTGAAATAAATTAGAATATAAATAAAATGAGAAGAATTTTTAAAAACTAATTAGCACATATTTCGCGATATCAGCGACAGGACGTCTCAGTGTATGATCAATGCAATTCCATTTAATGATCGTGTGCATTACCTCAAGGTTCGCCAATTACTGCATATTTGGCCAAAAGATTTATGCATCCAAAATTAGTAAAGTATGAGCTGTAAATTTAGCATAACTAATATAAATTCTCTTTCCTCTTTTCAGGTTTAATTCTAAGTCTTCCGTTGACACCACATCGTCAGTGCGAACATCACAGAAATAATAAAGCATTTGAAGCTGCAAGTTTTTCAAATAAAGTAACTTATACGGTACCAAAAAATGGTTATTATTTTTTTGTATTTAGTAGTGAAAATGAGGTTCAAGAAAATTATATTCGTGTAAATTTCGATTTGCATAAGACAATGTACAATGTTACAGATTCAATATCAAAATGTAAGAACACAACGGAACAATGTAATTTCAAATTGAATTTCTTTTCAAATGAGAAGGTTGTCTTTGAATTACCCGTTGGTAAAAACGATTCCTTATGGAATGAAGAATTTATTGTGATGTCCGAATGTGAACCGAGAACGTTAATTTATTTACTATGTGTACTATCAGTACCTTTATTAATTTTACTATTTGCCTTTCAATAACTTAACCGATTATTAATAATTACAAATTCTGAAAATCATTCACAAATTTATTGTTATAAAATGTGTACATATGTATATAAATGGATGTTGATAAGGGACGTTAAATAAAAATTTACAAATAATATTTTTGATAAACTGAAAAGCATTTTTTTTTAAATTGCATAATTTATTGACGAATATGCTCCTGTCATCATTTCAACCTTCACGCGAAAGCAAGAGACATTGCTCACGATTTCTGACCAGCACCTTATAACTTCAGTTCACGACGTTACCAGTCCCTTTAATTATATTTCTCCGCCCCATTAGTTTCGGTCCACAAGATCTTCTCCTATCCTAAGGATTCCAGTTCAGGACACATATTGCGATATCATTGACCGTACGCATCAGTGTATGGGTAACCCAATTCAATTTTATTCGTTTGATAATCGTGTTTCAAGATCAGATAATCTTCACAAAACCTGATTTAATATTATATCATATTTTCATATTTTATAAATATTCAAAATATAAAGCCATATGCCTTTTATATGCGTGATTCGGCATGTTTTTTAGTACCAAATGTGATGCTAAATAACCATCGAAATATTACTATAAAACCTTTCCATCTCTTCTGTTATTGCATTTTACCGCTGAAAGACGACATGTCACTCTTTAATAGTTTCGTAATTGAAACAAGTATGCGAAGACCTACCTGTGAGCTAAACTTTCCTAGTCGCTCCAATTTCAAACCGCATGTTCGTCTCTGATTGTACCAACAAACATATGTTATCGGCAAAGTCATAAGATCTTCTTCACGTCTACCGATTAGGCTCCATCTCAAACCATAATAATGCGGTAAAGAAACGTAAAATACAAAATCGACAGAAGCTTTGAACCCAGTACAGTCAATTAAATAAAGATGTTTTGTTAAAGTGCACGTTGAGATACGTGTGTAAATACTTTGTAAATATTGCAGATCGGAAAAAAATACAAATAATATATGGGAAATGCATGCTCTTGAGGTTGGTCACAGATTTTTAAATATTCTACTATAAGTTAATGTAAAATTATATTCACATTACAACATCGAAAAAAACGGAAATAATAGAGACACTGATAATATATTTCACTGATACTGCTAGGAGTGGAATTAGTCAATTTCGTTACTTGCATGACATGCCAGCTTCATTATGTATAAGATCGGGCATGTAATCACCTTACTGAACACAATAAACAAACAACATGATGGTGTATTTGATGTAAATTTCAATATTATATATGCATGTATTCGATTGTGATTGAACTCTGACAAATGTGAACAATAAGGTATTAGTTAGTCAATGATCATGGACAAAAGTGAACAATAGGGTGTTACTCAATGTACCTAAAAATCATGACGTTGACGATGGAGTTGCAGTTATTACCCTGCTATGTTCCAGTAAAGGCTGACATTATGGTAATAATAATGTGGTAAATAATGAAGTTTCCCCAATAATACTGCGGTTCTGATTAATTTAAAAAAAAAAAAACATGGCTTAAAAACCTAATTAATAACTAATTATAATCTTTATTCGGGTCATACTGTTACATTATACTACATACAATATTACTCGTAAAAGATCATTTAATACTTGAAAATATTTAATAAATTTTTTATTTTCTCATTACTACTAAAACGTGCTAATTTTAAAATGTAAATTAAATGCAATTTGACTAAATTTGCATTACTAAAAATAGTACTCATTAATACTGCAAACATTTGAAACGATTACCCTCAGCAATAATCGTTGTGTGGACCTGGTGCTTTCCAATTTAATTAAATTTATTAGAACAAACAATTATAGTTCAAATGTTTATAGTATGTTAATTAGAAAATTTGTGATACATGAAATGCCCCTATTGTAGTAACACATTCAGGTTGCTCAATCTATATCTATCTCGTCACGGTACACGATCACTTAATAGATTTATAGAGGTCAAAAATATACGTATAAGTTTCCTATTTGTGTGATTAAGGAATAAACATCTTATGAACAAAATAGATGTTAAGATGTTAATTTCCACATCACTTGATCGAATTATTTAAATCTTTAGCCGATCAAATACATTTTTCACCACAATATTTTAAACTAATGTAGCTTTTCGGTTGACATTTGATGTTGCATATGTACGGCAAATTAGCATCGTTGGGCCGTGCTCTATTTGTCCCTTGAGGTGAGTGCACATGTAAAAATAACTTAAATTAATTAGGATCGCCCAAATAAATTAGAATCGCATTTTTCGTACTACAAAACTAAATAAATGAGTGTATCTAATTTCTATTATTGCTATTACTATTTTATTATTATTTTTAATAATTATTTAAATTACTTTGTCGTCTCTTCTCTTCTCTACTACAGTATTTTCTATATTGTATTTTTTTTTTTTTTTTTGATTATAGACAAAAATTTAGATGAAAAGATTATGAGTTAAGAATTTAAAATTTAATTTAGCACTTTTTCTTATTTAATTATATAAAATTTATAAATCTTGTTAATGTTAAAATTTGAGTGTTGGATAATTTAAATATAATTTCGACGTCGCCAAAATTCATTCTACCTTATTTTAATAAAAAAAAAAATTGTGGAAAGTTAAAATGGTTTGAAATCTGTTACCAAAAGAAATATATTGTGGTTGATTTTATTAAGGGCACTGAAAATGCAAGTGATAGTGCTCTAGATAATTGTTATGTAAAATGTGTAAATTGATAAATAAAAAAATAGTAATCATTTTGGAAGTGTTTGGCAAGTTTAACATGCCGATGATGTTATTGTGTATATCAAACAATAGCAATTGATAATAAAATTATTTCTATTTTCATCTAATGGTAGACATATACGAGCGTGTTGAATTATTTACCAATGTAATTAAGTATAAAATATCTATTTACTATAATTACTATTCGGTAAATTTACGTTTTTCAGTAGCCAATGTTGTTAGTGAATACACAAAATTTCCAGTGGTTGAAATGTAAATTGTATATGCAATGTATTTATAATATAAATAATAATAAAAATTTATTTAAAATAGTTTATAAAAATGAAAAAGTAAGTATATTCAAAGTGTACAGTATTCAGTTATTTTTGGAATTGACTTCAGTAATTCATCAATACTGTATTTATTCAAATGGTTCACAAGATTATTTGATAATCTTAAATATGACATGAATGTACGTAAATTTTCGACAATTTCTTTTGTCATGGTATCTGAACTTTTCGTTATAAATTCAGAGATTTTCAATCCTAAATCACATTCAATGAATAATTCATCCAAATTGATATCATCCATTTCGGTTATTTTTCTATTATTTAATATTGCTGTAATAATAGTTAAGGCAATGAGTGCTTCATTTTGCATAACAAGATGTTGTGACGTTAACATATTCACCATACATTCAACAGCACCATCAGTATTTACAAATGATTTTAAGCATGTTGTATCACCTGATGTTATGGAATTTGTACTCGTTGTTATTGCTGCTGCTGCTGTTGTTGTTGTTGTTTCAGCTATTGGCGTTGGTGACGATTGTTCTTCGTTATTTTGACTACTATTATTATTACTACTATTACTACTATTATTATTATTATTATTATTATTATTATTATTATGAACTTGATATGCATGTTTTATTAGCCAAGCCATTAAACGTAATGATTCACCGGTTACACTAGCATAATCAGACGATTTACTCCACTCAACCAATTGACGTATTAATTTACTATTCTGTAATAATTCTAATGCTAACATATCTTGACCGTCAACGGTCATACGTAATGTACCAAGTAATTTAAATATAACTGGTGGTTGATGAATTTCTAACATTGGTAATATTGTTTTTACTAAACCAGCTTGTATCATTGCAAATTTATTCGCCTTTGGTATCACTAAATTTCTTAATGCACTTAACAGTGCATGTTGTAATCTCATATCATCATCGACCCCATTATTTCTCAATAGAAGTTCTTAATGTTTTAATGAAGAACCAAAAAAAACAAACAAATACACAAAATAAATATACATAAACATAATTTCATTTCTGATTTTTTTCTAGTTACACACGAACTTACCAAGTAATTTAGTCATTACATTATTTTCAACCATATAAATACAATGACTATCGGTACGAGCAAAATTACCCAATGCTAAAACACCAGTTGTTAATAGATCTATATCAGACGAATCTAACCAATCTTCCATATGTTTTAGTAATGATGTCTTATAGAGATAATTCATTGAATCGTCTTTATGGGTGATAAAAAAAAAATTATAACAAATTTATGTAATTATTATAAATTATTCATAGTCGATATTACAATAAAGAAATAAATTAGCATAATCTAGACGAGTGACCACAGATGGATATTGTTAATTGCTTTTATTTTAAAAAAAAATATTTATGTAAACAAAATTATATAGTCCAATTTTATGTGCTGATAAATTGAGTATTTTACGGTAACAGTCACGATTTGGAACATCGAAAGTTAAAATCAGAACTTGGTAAAGGTGAATTAACGAGATACCAATATCGATGATTTAGAATTCAAGAAGATTCAGTAGAAGAAAACCGGATAAAGAAAGATTCATTTTATAGTCAAATAACACGAATGTCCAGCTGGGACCATAGAATCAGATATTGTGATTTTAATAATATAGATGCTTAGATGCAAATAGACGATGCGAACAAAATTAATTGGGAGATTTGTAATAAAATTTACACTATAACATCTAAAATGTGGTAAAACAGTTGGATAGTGAGGAGAGTTTTAATAAATAATTTGCGTCCTGTGTTCGTAATTTTACGGAATATCAAGTTGCGA
The DNA here is from genome assembly GCA_027564355.1 of Penthetria funebris. Lineage (NCBI taxonomy): Eukaryota > Metazoa > Arthropoda > Insecta > Diptera > Pleciidae > Penthetria > Penthetria funebris. Next base: position 3,372 of record JANSTX010009612.1, on the reverse strand, counting down.
ATTTATAAACCATATTGAGTAGCGGTACTATATCGTATAACTGTGAGATTTGGAAAGTGATTAATGTAATCATATTAAAAATTCAAATTTTCTTTTGACCAAATAAAAATATCAAATCAGAATTTGTGGATATTTTTGAGGTTAGACGAAGAAATTAAGGATCCGCTTGACTAAAAATTTTTACGGATATTCGAAGACCTATGAATAATAGCAGTGATATGATGTGAATTGAAATGATAGTGCTGGCTAGAAATCGTGAACACTAGCGATTGTTCGTTGCTCTGCTATATTATACCACAAAAGATGATAATTACGAAATAGAATGACCAAACTCTACCAATATAATTGCCGTAAATATGCACACGATCTTTCGGTGAATTGTTTGTTCAAATATTTTTAATTTTATTTAAAACAATTTGACAAAAGTTAAGGGTACAAATGAATAAAATAGGCATGCATTTTTATGGTTGTTTTATATTTATGTTGTTATGTACTTTATGGACAAAACCGTTACATATTATAAGAATATATATAACAGTTCATATGACAAAAATAGCATAGATTTTTAATTAATAGGCTCTTGGGAACTTATGTAATACGAGTATATATCAATGTCTTGTTTATGATTTTTTTTTTTAAAAAATCCATAAAAAATATTAGTTACTTATAATTCGAATTTCTTTATATCTCTCAATTGGTTTAATATGGTAATAATAAACATCAAACCATACAAGAATGAAGCAAATTGGCAAAAAGAAAAATATGTAAGAATCGTTGGAAGGGAAACGAAGAAATGACATAACTAAACTCAGCTCATCAAGACAGAATAGAGGGCCAATAAAACTAACTGTGCATTTACATTTAAAAAAATTTGTAAATCACATATTCTCAGTGTTGTTAGTAGGTAATGCAACAAAAATCTAAAAACAGATGGTCATCCCAAAATCATTTGGCTTCTTTTGTTGATTCGACTTTTTCTTTAGATTAAATGTCTGATGCCTAAAATACCAAAATCAAGACAATTTATATACATACACATTACACATAGTCCAGTACAGTGAAAAAAAATAATTGTCAACTAAAATTTTTTCCAAAACTTACCGCCTGTTAAAATTAGCACCAATAAATCACACGCTAATTTCATTAATGCTCTAGCTTCATTTGTACCAGATAACAATTGACTGCCAACTATTTGATTGTAAATAGTTTCACAAAGGCCTTCTTTGGCAAGCAATAATTTAACTTCATCTATGGCGGGAAGAACAGAAAAACAAAAACAAAGCATAAGCATTTTAACAAAATTAAAAACAAGAAACACCAACCATTTTCAACTTGATAATGAAGTAATTCCAAACACATTTCAGCCAAATCCGGATGAATTGCCGTTTTCGATAATATTTTTGCCAATAATTTATTAAGTTCTGGATCAAAATTTAAATCGTCAACATTTTCGGTTAATATACTTAATGGTGGCAATATATTCAATAGAATATCTTCATTTGTTATAACATCGTGATGACATTCTTCAATTGTTTTCCATATTTTCACCATTATATTCAAATTCATAGCACGATTTGCAATTTGTTCACCGGCTAATAAATAATTTAATATTAAACCACCACGAACCTTTATAAATTGTATATTTTTCTTATTTGATGTGTCCACCTTAATGTCCAATAGATTTATTAGAATTTCATCGGCATCCAATTGTATTATCATATTACGGGCATCATCATTCTGATAAAAAATATTACCTAATGCACGACAAATTTGCAATTTTAATTCTAAAATTATATTATCATCGAATTTATTGATATTCAAACAATCAATTAAACATTTTATAATATTCAAATTTGTGAATTGTTTACGTTGTGCTTCGGTTTTTGTTATTTCAGCAATACATTTGGCTGTTTGTATTTTAATATTGATATTAGTCGATTCGGTTAAAAATTTTTGAAAATATTCAACAAAATTTATATTTCCATAATTTATTGTATTAGTTGTTTCGGATGCAGTTGCAATTGTAGTATCAATTGATGAGTTGATCAATGTTTTATCAATTGTATCAACACTTGTTGATGATTCAATAATTTTTTCTAAAATTAATAATATTTCTGCATCATTGCTTGTGATTGTTACATTTTTCAGACCTTCAACTATTTCATCAAATTTATCTGTGAAAGATGAATAAAAAATAAAAATTAAAATTAAAAAAAAATTATTTTAGTGGATTAAATTTCAAATAACCTGCTAATTTATTTTTGAAATGAGTATGTGGACGATATTAAGAGAAAATACGTTATTCATGTAACACATTTTGGTGATCCAGTGATTTGACCGACTATCATATTTTAGATTAAATCTAAGACCAATCAAAATAAGAACAGCATGTCGACTGATTGAACGACCATGAAATTAGTGAACCAACTCATAGCCGACTAAAGACTTGTCTCAAATTGAATAACAAATTGTGGAATATCTGCATTAAGTTTATTAATCTTTATCACTGTTATGCATGGTCACCAATTACACAATGTCAACATTGGGAAAATATTGTAAAATCAACTGAATTGCGTTTTTCTCTATCCTAAATATTCTACATAAAGGCAACCCCATTCATCTTGAATTAGCCACATTTAGAATAAAAGATATCGATTTTCCTGTTCATCGAACTCAGCGGTGGAGATACAAACTTTACCAGATGTCAAGGTGTGCTTGGTCAATTTGGCGACACGTCCATTATTTGCAATTTTTCAATTGTCTGAAAATCATAGCACTATAACTTCGGTCGAATTATTAGCCTCGGCACTCCTACTTCTCAATCTATTTTTCCACCGGGTTTTGTCTTGTGTGTATCGTCATTCGTTGGGTTAGATTTAGAACAATTTTTTTATTGTGCTGTTGCCTTTGATATGGCCAAAAGAAGATTGAAGATTGAATTAAATATCTTGAATATCTGGAACAAAAGTAGGACCGACAATTGATTGTAAAGTTTCGTAAAATAATGTAAGGAATTCGTGGGCAAATACGTTATATAGTGGATTCAAAAGACCTAAAAATTAAGAGGTAATGATATGATGTATAAAACTGATAGGTACAAGAGTGTATATCTTTATTAACTAAAACTCCTGCAGTAAAGATGATGATGAAAGCAAGTATGAATGTAAACACCGATAATATAAACAATAATAAATGGATTTTTATTCTTATTTGATTTCTTTTATTGACTATTCCGATAAATATTGTCAAGACGTTAAATTAAGTTAAAAAAAAAAAAACTCTAAATAAACGTCGATGGTCGGAGAATTTAAATTTTGTTTATGTTAATCATTTCTAATTTTAAACATGTTAAGAAATAATAAACAGCCACAG
>JANSTX010009601.1:0-19125 GCA_027564355.1 Penthetria funebris | reverse complement strand
ATAAAATTCCTTTAAAAGAAAATAAAAAATAAAAGAGGAAAATTGGAAAAATGAAAAATTTATTAATATTTTATTCTGTCTGATTTAATTAAATATTATAAATTATGATTTAGAATTTGTATGCCATCATATATTAAAATTTTATTGATTTTATGTATGAAATTCTCTCGGTTACGTCATTATTATATGTATATATAAACGAATATATATGTTTTTTTTTCTGCAACAACTTCCTTTAATGTCCTTGCACCATAAAGTCTCAGCAGTTTTTCTCTATACTGTGATTGAACCATTGTTTTATATCCACCCCATATAATTGTTTTTCAATTGCAGACAGATTATTTAATATTAATTTATTAATTATTTTATACGTTTTTTTTTTCATTGAAAATTTGTGTTGTTTTATAAAATATTTATAAATTTTTTATATTTTAAAAATAATAATTTGGGTTTTTCTTTAATTGTTAGTATATAGTAAAATTAGTGTACGAATTATATTAAAATTGGAATTAATTAATATTATTAAAAAATGGCTACATACGCTGCATTTAAACATGTAGAATTATTTAATGTTGGAAAAGCAAAGAAAAGGTAAGATGTTTCTATTTTGTTTCGGTTGTGTTTTTTTTTTTTTTTTTAAAAAAAAAGAACCAATTTTTGATGTTACGATTTATTTCATTTAATTATTATCCCTTTCACATTTTTTTAAAAATTAAATATCGCCATGTCTGCCATTTAAAATAATTTTCCATATATGCTTTTCGTAGAAATATTTAAATCGATTACTAATATCGATTTTTATTTATATATATAACATAGGTATGTAATTTGCAAAGCGTGCGTAAGTATGTTAAATTTGGCCAGGTGTTCATTTCAATCTAATTTTGATGATTGTTTATGGTCAATAAATAGTTATGATTTAATGTCCCGTTTTTATCATTATCATCATTTTCATAGTGAAACTTGTTGTACCAACAAATTACACTTGTTTATAATATGCAATCAATTCTGTACCGAAATACCTGTACCTTAACATATACATTAAATAACAGTTGTACTACTCTTTATTAAAGGATTACTATTGTTTTTAAAAATTATAATGATATAAGACTCATTCTTAAAAGGGTTTTTTTCTTAAACTATGGAAAACCCGTTATATATTATATTGTGAGTTTATTATGTTTCTAATTTCTTTAGTTTTATTTCAATACAATACCAAATTTAAATTCAGTCGCATATAAATATTTTGTTTATATTTTATACTCGGTATGTTATTATTTTGAATATATTAAATTGTCGTTTTTACAAAAAACAAAAAAAAAAAACATAATATAAATGTGCAACCACAATTGATAAAAATCTAAATTGTTAATTGTTGCTTCGAATAAATTTTATTTTGTTTAATTTTGTATTTTAAAAACTTTATAATTCCTATAGTTTTTAAAGTTCAGTATATTATATATGTATGAAATTAATGTGTTAATTTGAATTTTTTTTCCTAATACAATTTTACTTTACGCTATATGCATTGCGATTCCCATAGAGGCGTAAATTCGATTAATTTTTATCCATAAATGTATTTGAAAAAATTAAAAATAATAAAAGAAAAAAAACCATAAAACTGAAGTACTACATACTACAGAAAGAAAAAAGAAAAATGTTATTTAAATTTAACAAATTAATTTCCGTGCACCACAAATGCGAGAAGAAGTTCATTGCCATGTAATTTATTAGATTTACTTTGAATTTCCATTATATCTTTTTATAAACACATCATTTAGTTCGATATAAATAGAAATTTTTAGTTATAAATTATTTATGGGAAAATATAAAATAATGTAGACGAATATAATACAGGTATTGCATGTTGCATTTTTTCTAAAACGTCTGAATTACTGCTATATATTATATTGTATTTGAAGATCAATGAAAATTTATTGGAAACATTATTATGATGGAAATTTAATCATATAACATGTAAATATATATATATATATATATATATCGTCTGTACAGTAGACAGTAGTTTTTGTCGTAAGTGCGGAATGCGTCAGTTTCGCCCTCAACCGTATTGATTATATACATTTGATGGAGTTAAATACCCATATTATAATTTGTTCTGTATATGTCCAATATATAGTTCATAGAGGTTGACAAACTTTTTTCTTAAATATGTAGACAATTTTTAATTACCACAAAAGTTGAATTTTGGTAAATAAAAATAGATAATTCAGAAAATGTGCAGAACCGCTCTGAAAAATTATATTAAGAATGTGTTTTTAAAAAATTATTTAAAGTGGGATGAAATCAAAAAATATGAGAAAATTAAAAAAAAAAACAATTAAATTGTTTCAATTTCATCAATATGTCATCAACTCTTTTCCTTTTGTAAAATTTGTTAAATTTTTATTTATACAGGCTTTTTACGTACAACAAGCAAATAAAATGTTGATGAGGTAGATCAATTTTTAAGACAGCTTTGCTTTTTGAAATAATTCACAAAAAAAAATAAAAAATTAAATTAGTTAATGTTATTAGTATGACAGTTTGAAATTGATGTGTCCCATGGGGTACTAATATTTAAAAAATGTTGTCATTTTTATAATTAACACAGTTAAATAAATAATTGTTTCTACTAGACTATAACTGTAAAATATTTAAAAATAACACGAAGATTTAAATTCCGCGAAAAATATTCACGAAGTAAAAGGATATTTTTGTTTGAAACCAAAATATAAACGACAAACTTCAATCATGTTTATCTTGTTTGTTTTGATAAAAGTTTTGTTTTGACAGAAATGTTGTTAAATATTAGGTATGTTGATTTTTTAACATTATAAAATTTCTTGGTATATTTATTTGGTTACAGATTATTTGATAATTTTATTATATTAATATAATAATTATTATTATATTATCATGTTAATCGAATTGTTTATATTCAATTTTGTATTTTTATGTTTATTTATTTGTTTTTGATTTTATTTTGATTGACAAAACAATTTGAAATATGGGAAATTTTCGATGCAACGAAAAGTATGAAAATTCAATACGGGAGATTTTTGTTTATTGTTGCAACATTTCAACATAGTTTGTTTAATAATATGTTCATTGCTTTATTGCATAAATGAACAAAAACATTATTTAAATACATAAATTTATTTTAAATTTTAATGCAAAAAAAAATTATTATCTTTAAATGTGTACAGCACTTTAAACAACATATTACCACCAATTTATGAAACGAACTTATTTTCGCAATCATGGGATCAATTTCACACCGCAACAACCAATCAAATTAAATTAAAATACGAATTTCATTTGGAATATTTTTGAATTTTTAAATTAATTAAATAATTAGATACTTTTCATGTATAGTTTGGTGGAAAAAAAAATTCCATAAAACATATAACTTTTTTTTTTGAGTGGCCCATAGCGTGAACAATTTTTAATTATTTTGTCAGGTTTTCAATTTTTTTATTATCTACCTTAAGCGATTTTATTTAAAAACCATTTCCAACTTTTGTAGTTATTAATATTTTTCTGAAAATTTATTGAAAAGGCCTTTATATCAGAGATACATGAGTAAAGGTGTCCATAGAATAACAATATGCGATGGGACCACCAAAACTTGGCTCAAATTACTATTAATTGATTTTTTTCAAACTGACAGATAAAATATCGAAAATATAATTGTTTGGTTGATTTCACAATCTTATCATGCCCATGGTTATATGTCGTATAGTCATTGTTTGTATTTTATTGTCTTTTTCAAATAATTATTGACATTAATTCTATATTAAAAGAAACGCAGATTTTTTCAATTATTATAAATCTATAAAATTGATAAGTATGAGCCATTTTAGTAGTAAGTGCAAAATAATAAGGGTGCTCTATATGTATACATTTGTATATCGTATACATACATGTATATTTCTTTCATCATTTTTTGTTTGGTAAACTAAGCATTAGCGGTCAACAACCTTAGCCACTTAAAATTATAATCTTAATTATATTTGCATGCAAACCATCGCACATGTAATTTAATAATAACAATAATATGGAGATAGTTGTATAATAAAAATGAAAAATTTTCCATATGATTTTTATTTTCATTCATGAATTTTTTTCCACACGACCAAGTGTTCATTCAATGAATTTATTAATTAGTAAAATAAAAAGTACGGTTTTTTTTTTTAAATTTTTTCTTGCATTAAAGTAACAGTTATTAAGGTTAGCATATATAAAAAATAAAATAAAATAAAATAAATTAAATTATTCCATTTAAGATATCTTTTTATTAATCGATAATTGGCGTGCCTTAAAGAAATCAGAGGATATGTGTACAAGTATTAATATTATACTCATACACTTGGCATATTTAATATTTGTATATCCGTAGAATTTAATTTTTATTTTAGTTAAGTCAAAATTTTTTTTTTATAAAACAATTATATATGCAAATTGTCCACCTGAAATGTATACTATAAATGAAATAAACGTTTTACAAGAATATATAGTATACTAAACCCAGAAAAAGTCACAAAAAAAATAAATTTAATTATTAATTTTTTTATGGTGCGTGTCAATTACAAAGTAAACCATCATTAATTTGTTATATAACATTAAACTAATTAATGTTGAACACGTTTTTTTTTTTTTTGCTTTCTATAAATTCATAACTGATAAATATGGCACTCTTTAATGTTGAAAAATGCATTCTAAAAAAACAATTTTTTTTATTAAACTTGTAAAAAAATATTCACTCATTTATATAGGTGTAGACTCTTTTGGTTAATGTTCCTCCATGTAAAGCATTTAATAACATCCGGTAAAAGTGCATCCTATCGATAATTTACAATATACATAAATTAAAAATAAGAAAAAGCAAAATGCGGGAATCTATTGTACAAGTACTTTGTACTCGTATGGATATTGTTATATATATTATTTTATAATACGATCATATATTGTTTTTCATATAATATGAACTACATATGGAACAATAACAACAAAATCATTGTTTAGTTCAATTTTTTTTTTTTGTTATACATCCAGAAAAAGAATCAATGCATTTACGCTGCTTCTATACAGGAAAATAGTTATTTTTACCGTCAAATTAAATAGACTTTTTTTGGGGGTTTTTTTTTTTTTTTTTTTTTTTAAAAAAATAGGTATATAAACAAAGCCGAATATACTAAATTGATTTCTGTTTTTATGTGATTTATTTAATACTATTCACTTAATTTTGGTATTTTACAAGGTATTTTTAATAAATAAAACAACTTTTAATTCAATTTTCTTCAGTTACTGTTCTCGACGATCTATCATGAAATGCAACAGTATTTTAGATCAATTTTGTAATCGATGTAATTTTCAAACATAATATATCTTGTTTTTTTGTCACCAAGATAATCAATAACATACAAAAAATTTGTATCTATTTGCGACCACACCTAAATAATATCAATTTTCGTAATTTATAGCTGATACAATATGTAAATGTAGAAAGTTTTCTTTATCTCATCATCATTCTCATTTTCAAACATAAAATTATTAATTCGATAATACTTTTCATAAAATTTTTTGGTAGTGAATTGAGTAACTGATCCGAACGTTTTACCCTATAATGAATTTCTTCTAGATATACCACCTAAAACACACGATCACAGAATATGTTAATTAGAATATTCGTTTTTTTTTTTTTACTTTTTACACATCACTGTACCCAATTATGCAAATCTTTAACCAACATGTTTCATATACAATATTTTAAACTAATGTAGTTTTTCGGTTGATATTTGCTGTTACATTTCTATTAGCAATTGCAAATAATAATAAATATGGTAATGTTGCCACTATATGCGCTTTTGTGTCGTACAAATTAAGGTAATATGATGATCATGATGATTTATATATTATATAATATTAAAATTAATAAGTGCATGCAACATAGAATTAACAAGCAGAAATTCTGTAATACTTATCATATTTTAGTATATGCTTCTTAGTTAGAACCAATAATACGTAAAAATAATATAATTATGTAAGTTTCAAAGTGACACATTTTATGAAATTATTAAAGTTCAATCAACTTTCAATGTTTTTGAAATATATTGCCAGACAACATATGTATATATATATATATATATATTGATGATATAATACATGTTTAATGTTACTTAATTACGTGTACTTTATCAATTTATCACTAATGTAGATATTACTCGTATGCACTACATTATGTAGTTAACAGTTTTGTTTCTAAATTTATATAAATATTTAAAATAACAAATGTGTGTATCTGCTATCGTAAATATATAGTGATAAAATAATATACGAGTATATAATAAGACTATAATCAGAAAAACCGTCAATGTTTGTGGATATTTAAAGAAAAACTAGATTATCAAATTGAAATTCCAGAAATTTTCAACGCTTTTTTAATAATGTGTTAAGTGACAAGTATAAAGACACGTAAAATTTAATGAATATATGTATACATTTTTAAGGAATTTAAACATAAAGTAAAGGAATATAAACTATTATTGTATATACAATAAATTGATTATCCATATTAATGGATACATAAACTCTAAGGAACTCATATAAAATTAGATACTAAAATTATTTTCTCAAAATAATGGTCGTTTTCTAAGTTATTTTGTTGAGCCATTAATTATATTTGAAAATGTCTATTTTCATTAAATGTAAACCGTAATTTTTTTGATACCCTTCCAAATGGTAATTGTCATCTTATAGTATTAAAGAATGATGTAAAATGTTTAAATCTTATAACATGTGCAATATTGCTTTTTATACTTGAAAAATGAATTAATCATATACACTAGGATGGTGTACACCTACCATACTAAAATCGTGTGATTTAACACTTTAAACTATTTTTTTGTGTGGGTATTATGCTATATGTCATTGGTTTATGCAGCTTGGCCACGTACATTTATTTTTTTTTTTTTTTTAAATTGTCCCGATCTCATCATCAACATAATTATATTTCATCCTATTTATACATAAGTATGCTGCAACACAGAAAAACCACAGAGATATTTTTTTAAAGAAATATTGTGTACAATCTCTATAATGTGTAGATTATAAAAGTTAATGGTTTAGAAATTTAATTCATTTCGTTACAGCAAAGTGCACACACAATAGCCTATTAGGAACATATAAACTACAATAATATGAAAAACTAATTACGGCATGTACGCGTGCGGTTCAAGCATAATATGCTACAAAACCAACAAATAAATGAAAAAATTTCATAAACATATATTTATATTATAAGTCGAAATCAAAATAATATCATAGATCTTAATATGTATGAATAATTTCCATTCATATTCTATCATATTATAGTTAATTACAATTGAGTTGAGGTTGTGTGCTAAACATATTATAAAAAAAAGAAACGATCCCGTAAATACTCTTATATATACATAATAAAAATGTACATAGAGCTAGCTGATCATAATAAGCAAAGCACCAAGTGTAAAATTAACGGAAATTATTAATTTCATGTTCAAGTTCAAAAACATTATTTACCTATTTATGTCGACAATAATTTATTTTAAATACATTTCAAATATAAAAAAAAGTATTATTCTTCATAGTATAGTACAATGATGTTTCTATATTATTTTAGATAAAAATTGAATTGATTATGAAGTCAGCAGTTGTCACGACTTCTCCCCCCTTACAATCTATTTTATAATTATTCTCATCAGAAACGGACATTAGAAACTTTTAATTAGATACTTTCTAAATTTTATCACTCATATATACCATATGTTGTTATAAGCCTATGATATGCGATTTACGTGAAAATAATTTTCCGGATTCTATTTACGCAGATAAATTGTTATAAATCCTAATTTCTGTCGCGTGATTGTCGCGCAATTTAGAAATATGTACCTATATTAAAATAAATAATATTCCAGTAAATTATAAAATATAGTCAACATATAATAATATTTATATATACACGAATATTGTATATAGTACACATTCCACTGTGATTATTATGAAAAAATACCGATCCATAATATAAAACATTTATTATGTTATTATGGATTACATTATTATTATATCGATATATAACATATGTAAATACGTTAACATATATGAAATATATAAGTTTAACTGTTCATGTCATGTTTTTTTCTTTTTAACTCTGACTTATTTATATATTTATTATTTAATTTGTTGTAATCGTATAATTCTATTTGCAAAAAAAATGATCGAGCAAAAAGAATGTTAGAAGAAACGTGTAAAAAAAAATTTATTAATTATTTTAATTTCAATAATGCTAATTATTTTATTTATAGTCATAAAATTGATAAAAGGATCTTACCGATTTTCGTGATAAATGTCAAATGTTCTTAAATATATATTATCTTTTTATAATATTTAAAAAATGATTTTAATTAAAGTATACATTAGTGTTTCAATTCAAATGAATGAGATATTATATACTTGTAGGTTAATATAAACTGAATTTTAATCAATCATTTAAACGTATTTTATAAGAAAAATTTAGTATGCATATTTTAATCAAAGGTTTACACATGTGAATATTTCTTTTATCCTATATACTCTCGTATAGTCTGACTACTGCCAATAATAATACATGTATAATTTATATATTTTTTTTTAATAATTTTCACCTAATATGTCAATATAATTATAATATAAACAATGTAAATTTATGGCAATGTTATAAAACATTTGAATATTAATTAAAAATTATTTTTAAAATAATAGTCACATAATTTCAAAATAAAATATACGCACAACAAAATTACTTTTAATGTATGCATTTTATCACATCTCACAAAAAAAAAAAAAAATAAAATAAAATAATATAATAATTAAATATAATTTGTATTCAATTTAAATTTAACATATCGAAATGCAATTGTGTGTTATGCACTTTAATTATTTATATCAATAATTTTAACTAATATAAACGCATAGATAACTTCATCCATATGTAAAAAATATTTTTTTAAATTATACATTTTTTAAAAAATCTAATATGAAATATCAAATAATCTTTCTTCGAAATTTAAACTACAATATATTTTTTAATTTTCTATGCTTTCCTAAATTTTATATATTATACTAGAAATGCTGTTCTAATTGGTATAAGCAATGTATTCTGAATAGATATGTGAGTAATGATCAATATCATGTTAACTCTTTATGATTAATGATGAATATCACATATATAATTAATTTTGATATCTTATATCTGCCGCGCACACCATTAATAAAGATCAATCACATATGAGAATTTGATACTGTTTAAATAAATGAAAGTGTTCTACATTGGTCTATCTCATTTTTAATATAATTGTACGTACATATAGCATTATCTTGGAACTGCGGAAAGCAAAAAGATCTTCAAATACGACCAACATTCTTTTTATGATTACTGTGTAAATATTTATTAAAATCTGAAAATCTTATATGTACATTGAATGATCTTTGTATCTTATATTCTTATACTACATAATTTATTGAAACTTTTTTTTTTTTGTTTAACAATTTTTATGACAGAGATGTTACATATTTGATCGTTGTTAGTCTTCAAATGTTAGTTTGTTCATTGATCCAATTAAAATAATAAATAAAATAAATGCAAGACAATTTGTTTATTTTAATTTGGAATTTTAAATGAAAATTTTTACCTACATTTGAATATATATTAAAATGATTGCAGTATAGAGGCATCAAAAGAATGGGAATAAACCAGAAATAGTTCTTTATATAAATAATTAAATAGAAAATAATAAAACTACTATGCTAGATGATTGTTGATAAATTAAATGATTTAATAGTAGAGTATTAAAGCACGTGTTTTATATATTTTTTTAATGTTTATTCAAATATATTATACAATTTTTGGAATGGATGGGAACATATAGTCTTAGTATAATAGTTTAGTTCAAACGCTAATTAACCAAAGCCTTTCATAATTCGATCTTAAATTATTGTTTATATCATAAAAATTTTAATCAAGTTTATATCTATATGATTTGGATCAATCGTATAGATTGATAATATAGCAAGGTGCTATATTGTCAATCTATACGATTGATCCAAATCATGTTTTATGTCCATGGGCTTTAATGTCCGATAATCTACAGAAAATCTCATTAGATATAAATAAAATCTATTAAAACACTTGTAATATTTTTGTGTTTATATAGTCTATTATAATTTTACATAATAAATAAAATAATTTCTATTATTACTTCTTTGATATAATTAATTTAACTCCTACCGTTTTTATTCAAATTCAAACTATATTTTGCAGTTATCAACATCATCTTATGTTGTTTGAACAGCTACATTTTATAATGCAAATAATATGTTGCAATTTAATATATATATAAACATAGAATATTAATTGAAATATTAATGTATTTAAAAAACAAGAAAAAGTTCATGATTTTCTAATTTCGTATATATACCATATTTACGTTACAAGCAGTATTTTGATTTTAAAATAAAATTTAATTAATTTAAAAACGTTGCATTCAATTAATTGCCTATATATTGCTTCATCTCAGAAATTGTTTTTTTTTTTTTTTGTTATTTTCGTTTAATAGATTTTAATTAAGAGAAATATTTAAATGATTTGCAATATTTAATTTGTTTCAATTTAATCCATTTCAAATAATGAATTGAATTTGTGTAATTATAAAATAATTGATAATAATTATATGGTAATTATAATTGCATATCTTAATTAAATAATTAATAAGTCAAAGTAGTTGTGATTGTTAAAAAATTATAAATTTATATTTAAAAGACTTATTATTCGCAAAAGTACAACTAAAATTATTCCCTGACACTTCATAAATTCACCTGGTAATCTTGATCAAAATATATTTCAATTCCTCTGCTTGTTTGTATACGGAGCTAAACAGAATACATAGCTGAGGGAGTTATACATCACTGTTCTGAATTGTTCATAAAATATCTGACACAATATAATGCATATGAATATCTGATTTAGAATTATAAATTTTAAATCACTAATTCTCGGTTATTTTTTTTTTTTTCAACCATACCTTAAATCTAATTTGCAAATACGATCCTCACTGTTGATAATATTATTCTAGTTATATAACAATAGAAATAATTTTTTTTTCTCATGCTTATATGGGATAGATTATTATATAAAGTGTTTAAAATCACACTCGCTACAGTACATTGTATTAACAATGTGTATTCTATCCTCATATATATAATATATCTAATTTAACTAAACAATCTATCTAAATATCTGCATAAAGAACAAAAATTATGTATTTTAGTCATTATCATAAATTGCATATTGTTGATTATTATGCAAAAAGTTGTTGTAAGAAAATATTTCATTTTATCTCCTGTGTATTATAGTGTATATAAAAGTATTTGTCTAATGCAACTACATTTGGAAAACTTATTTTTTGTGGTAAAAAAGAAAAAAAAAGTTTAAAAAATTAATAATAACCTATGAATATAATAAATTATTCTGTGAACAAAATGTTTAACAAAGACAATAAATAAATATATTCATGCACTATTAATTCGAAGAAGTGCAAGAAATTATACTAAAGAGGAATTGTTTTTTTGTTTTTAAATATACACTCTTATATATGGTAATAGAAAAATAGTTGATGCATTGCAAAATGCATGCAATATTCAAGTGATTGAGTAAAAGTAATTTTATTTTGTATTATACCAGTGAGTATATATATATATATTATATATAGGTATATATCACTGTTTTTGTTGATTAATTTTCATATTAGAAACACGTGAATTTGTATCTTATATAGAAATATAATATTTAAGGACAATGGAAAAATCAAGTGGCAGTATTTGGTATAAAATGTTAGATGGAAAAATAACAGTTTTTGATAAATTATATAATGTGTAATGGGTGAGGCAATCGTTTTAGAGAGTAGAACTCTTTGAACATGATTTTTATTTCACTTTCTAAGTCATTGTTCTTATTGTTATACTATAATAACATTTGAAACAGTATCTATAAATCTATGTAGATAATAATTGTAAATATGGCGAAAAGTTAGTAGTGAACAAACGACCAAATAAGATGAAATTGACTTTGACAAATTAAATATTTATATCAAAAGATATTTAAGATATATGCCGAAAATGATATAATTTTAGATTATAAATGATAATACACGATTACGCTGTTTTTCCTATATGTACTTGTAATAAGAAAGGAATCCAATTTTTCTTTTTTTTTTTATTAAAACCAGTATTGACGTATATTGAAAATATGCTGATTTTTCTTTAAAAAATATGTCTACAAATATTTATATTTATCTTTTAAATAATGTCACTCTCTTGGATTGCTATTTTATATTTGGATTAAAAAATTATGTCGGAGAAAATAAATTTCTATTTCGTTAACTATAACTTTTTCAATATGTACACATGTATTTCGGATTTGTGACGACGACCAGATTACCATATCAACGATTTCCATTAACGAGAATAATATAGATCTTTCTAACTGAACTACGTCAAACAATATAATTGTATTTATTGTTAAATGAAATTTATTTCACATAAGGGACACTCCCTTGTTACAAACTTATTACTGGTCCTGAATTTTTTAAATTTTTTAAATTTTCATGACACCTTCTTTATTTTTCACTAATTACTATACTACATTTTTTATAGTAATCTTATTTTGTTATTATACTCCGTAAGTGATTTCTTATTGATATGAAATATTTAAAATGGGAAAAATTTGTTTCAAGATACAGTATAGCGATTGGGACCAAAAGTTTATTTCGTTTCAGACTTTATCACTATTTTTATGCAGCCAAATATAAAATATGCCAAAATATTTAAATATAAATGGAGCTGATAATTTGCCAAATAAAAACTCATTATTGCAGAATTTACTTAATAATGTTAAGGTGAATAAATCAAAGTTGTTATAGAATGTTCATTTTATTTTAACTTCTAAATTAATTAATAACATTTCCCGATTCTGATATTTTACTTATACAAAACTAGATTTAAAGTATTCCTAAATTTCTAAATAAATTTTCGAAAATGTCTGTGGGAAACCTGAATTTATTTGCGCCGCTCTCTATACATCAATTTGATGGTATAAAGATTAAAATAATGATGATGATGAATCAAATTAGCAATGTATGATGACAAATGAAGTTGATTATCACTTTATGTTAGACAATTTATTAGCCTTATGGTAATTCGTATTTCGATTACGCCAATCGTATGTCATATGATCGAAGCTAAAAAGTTAATTTTAAAATATATGTTTTTCGTATCAAATGATGTGTCAACACACATTGAATACTACAACACATATTTTAACAATTATAGGTGATATTGTTGATTAATATTGAACAATATCACTGCCTAATATGTTAGTTTTTTTTTTTTTTTTTTTTGTTATTTTATGTACTCTTGTAAAAGTTTCCATCTCATCAAAATGCATATTGCAAATTAAAGAATGAACGACACACAATTTCTTGATAAATTTTTCTTTCGATATATTTTAAAAAATTTATTAAAAAGAAAAGTAATGCACCATTTAGTTGGATAATTTAAAGTAATCAGTAAAATGTTTTCATAATTTCGCTAACTTGTTAATATGAAGGTTATAATTATTATATATAAGAATGATTCAGTTTTATACCACAATTTTATTTGTTTTTTTTTTTTTTTCAAGTTTCAAATCTAAAAATTTATATCAACCTTGTACAAGGAAAACATTTTTCTTATCAGATTTCAAACTTTGTATATTTGTTATATAAATGTAATATATTTTTGATTATTATTGTTTATATATATATGTCATAATTGCTATAGTGAAACTATATTTTATTTAGTAAATAATCGATAAAGTCGTAATATCTTCAAGGAAATAGAATTTCTTCATTATCATTAAATGTTATTGATCTAATTTTGACATCACTAAAATATCTGTTTCATGTATATATTATATACCTCACTAAATCTATATATGTTAAATATCACTATAAATGAGGATGATATAAGTCAATTTTTTAAAATGTCTGTCTGGTACTGGTACCAAATATACTGAAATAATTCTATATATCTGCTTTTCTAACTATACAATTTTCTTATATTTTTTTTTATAAATAAATAAAATATTAAAATGGAAATTTGCATAATTTTTTCTATATTTATATATTCGGGAAATAATGAACATGTCTTTAATGTTAGTTTATCATCATCAATTTGTTTTATTTTCGTTTTCAAAATATTCAAGCAATAAATTACTTATTTTCTTTTAACTATTAATATATTCCATTACTGTTCGTATTTTATTTATAATTTTGATTAAAGCTATTCATTTAGCTTTAAAAATCACGTCAGACTTGGATTTTTAAAGGATATATTTGAGTAGTTTTTATAACAAATAAAAGTTGTAATATTTAAATGTTTGGCGTCATATCTATCTATCATCAAAATCTTTTCGGTTATATTGTTTTAGAATACATCATATTTTACTATTAAACGAAAGAAATAGAAATGTTCACAAGAAAAACGACCAAAAAATGCGTTTTAATAAATAGCCCATAGATAATCCATAAAAATGTGTATATATAAATATGTATACATTTTATAATTTTAAAATTACGAATATTTGAAATAGATGTATTCGCAAAAGAAATGTGAAAAAATTGAAAAATTTTACATATATGTTTATCATTCTTTTCATTCAATTATTATAAACGCCTGTCATATGATGTCCTTGTATATATATTTAATTTTTATGTTTTTAATGCATCACATTTTAAGTCATATTCATATGACATTGTTGTCATATGAACATGACTTAAAATGTTATGATTTTGAATTCTACTGTGTAAAGACATTTATATTGTCAACTCTGTTTTTATTATTGTGGCCGGTATTTTATTTTAAAGTATTTAATTTCCGAAGATACTTACCAAAAATTTTAAATATTACCCTTAAATATATAAAATCAGATGGAAACGTGTTTATTTTTTTATATTACATACACATCATTTTTATATTTGCCAAAATGATATATAACGTATGTTAAAAGTCAATACTTTTTATATTTCGTTCAAGCAGGAGATTCCCTAATTTATTTCTGATTTAGTCTCAACTCTCTCGCTTTTCAAATATGATAACCCAAGGCGCAAGAAATCGTTTGTGAAGCTCAGCCAATCTGATACATCAACGCTGGTTGGAAAGTCTTCATTGGAAAGTATCAGAAATTGGCTTGCTGGAAACGGTCTTTGCTTCCAAAACGTGTTTTAGAACAGAATTCATAAATTGCCTGAAAGATGGGTAGCTTCCAATGAACAATACTTTAAATAAAATATTGTTTGTAATTTTTAAACGTCTATTTTTCAGTAAATTAAAACCGTTTTTAAATTGTACAACTATTCATATATATATTATACACATTTTGCTGTATAAAGTTCACTCACATTCATTAATATGCAAATTTCATAAAATTATGCAGATTCTAAGTGAACAAAAAAATCAGTCATTAATTTTAATAATGAATAAATAAATATAATTAATATGTCAATTAACGGATAACATTTACAACTTATATAGGTAAAAATGCATAACAAAAAAGTTGGTATATTTTGTTTGTCTATTTTAAAGATTTAATGTTACTTAAAATTTATTTTTCAAAGAAATTGGTGTTTTATGCACTTTTCATACCTATGAATATTGAATATGCATTTGCATACCCAATACCCATGGTGTATAGAGAAACGATTGTTCTGTCAATTAATTTAATCTATTGATCTTGAAAAATTCTTTAATAATATTTTATTATTTGATAGTCGAATGATGATCATATTGAACTGTTCAAAGAAATGTTAGAATAACTTTATTACAATTTTTACATTATCCGAATATACGACTATCATTTAATATTTATGTTGTTTTTTTTTTTTTAACTATGCTGTACCGATTGAGAAGTTGTATCATAAATTGTGAGAAATTATTGTTGATAAATTATAGACAGTTAAGATTCGATTCAGATAGATTTAGATTTTGTAGAACCAATGTCTACATATGGCTTATTAATTTAAACTATTATCAATCATCATTATAAATTAATTAAATGTAACGAATAAGTTCTGTATTTACATAACTAATTATGCTCATTTAATAAGATTTCATAAAATATCGCAAACCTTACCAACCATACTCTCAAAACTTGAATCCAATGGAATTTTCTATATGGTCAATTATGGTAATCTGTGTCAACAATAAAATATAAAATTATGAAAACATTAAAGTTAGAGCTCATCTGCAGAATTGATACCATCTTTTTTTTTCAGCATTGTCTTAATATATTAAATAAAAAGAGTCTTGATTGACGAAACTACAGTATTCGCTGACACTACGGTTGTCGGATCCTGTTCAGTATATCTATTTGTAAACATACATCTCATTTGAGATATTCAGAAATAGTTTTGAATTATGTATATCTCATGTTATGTGTGAAAGGAAATATTCATTCGCATATTTTTTTTTCTTCTTAAATTTAATATTATTACATCATCATAATCGTCTGCAGCTTTGTTTGCGAATTCCATTCGAATGGTAATTTTTGCCGTATTTTCGAATTTCTTCCTATATTATTGTCATGTCCACATATGATTAGTCACGATTCACGAACCATGGCGCATACATTTTTATTATCCGCAACATCTTGGACTAGCCGTTGGGGTTTTTCGATGTAGGAGTTACTTGCTTTAGCCACAGTTGAAAACTACATGCATAATATCGATAAAATAAATTGATATAATTAATATATCTATAATCTTGTAGTATTGTTTTAAATTTACGCTTTGTATTATATACTTAAGTGTATGATTATGTAAAATAATTTTTTTTATATGCAAATAGTATATTTGATATGGTAAAGCATATATTGCCGCATATGGAGAAATGTTTAATTGACATATTTCATTTCCATTATTTAAATTTGAATAATATAAAGTTATAATCGAAGAAAACATAAAAAATAAAATGAGTATTGTGTCGTGTGCATTTTTGCAACTTTGTGGGGGGTTCCATCGGTATTATATTACTACCATTTTTGATTTATCAAGGACCAAATATAAAGGGTTCGTATTATATTCAGGCATTTTTTGAATTTCTCGCAATATGTTTAAATTTATATATTATATATTATTATATTATTTAGTACTGTGTTCAATGTTGTTTTACATAACAGCAGTATATTGCTATTTATTGTGAGTACGTGTATACTTAGAAACGCAAAGTTTTATAACATATAATAAATATATTATTATTACATATAGTTGGCATTGCTGTTATTTAACACAAATAAATCCTTTATTTGAATCTAAATTAAAACAGAACACTATTTTGATTATCGTCGGTGAATATGGGGTGGACGCGACGTTAGGTGTGAATACCGAAATTTTGAATATTTATAAATTTGTAATAAAAGAACATTTATGAGAATAAAAGTAAATTTATAATTATTTAAAACATGTTTACCTATTTGTGTTTGTGATATCAAATACAAAAAACAAAAAAATCTACCACGTTGACAAATTTTGTCCTCGATGGGATTTGAATACCAGTCTCCATCATGACAAACATCATAACTCTTTGAGATATTTGCACATATTTAATTTAAATTTTTATGGAAAAATCTGACGATGTCATTAAAAAATGAAATTAAGCAAATGATAAGCATACGTTCAGGACGTGTTTGCTTATCTATTTGTTAAAGAAAATGCTATAGAATTCTATGACTATACTGAAACACACAATTAAGACGATATAATATTTATTGTGAAATTTGTGATATGACTATTTTAATAAGTATAATCTTGATTTTTAAATTTTTTTTAGAATATAAACTAGAATTATTATACTAATGTTAGATGTGTTTTTTTTCTTTATTTCAGAGTATTGAAACCACCAGGTGGTGGTAGCAGTGATATATTTGGTCCAAATATTCCGTTAACTCCAAGATCAGTAAGAAATCATCAGACTTCGAATTTATTTACAGCTCCGGAAAACAAGACTGGAAACGGTAAGCATTGTAACAGTAATTTAGTTTACCTTTTTTTTTTTGTTTATAATTTACTGGATATGTTTTGGGGTTTTTTTTTTGTTTAATTTAATTATTTAAAATTTCAATAATTAAATGATACAGGGCTAAAAACCGATATTTAAATTTGATTGAAATATTTTCTTTTTTCTTTTCTTTTTACAGTTCGACAAGGGGCATATCGATACTTTTTTATTGGTACCTAATAAATTTTCATTAAAAATTATTGGTTAACATTCGTAATTTTATTAAATTAATGTTGTTTTTTTTTTTTTTATTGTATTCTTTCTGGAATGCCTGCATATTTCACAGTATTAATTTAAAAATATTGTTGTAGCAAATTTTTTTAAAATTTATGTTGTACAGTATCAAAGATGCCTTGTAGGAACACAATTTTCTTTTCTTCTTCTTATATTACTTACAAACACAATCATTCGTAAATTCTGTAAACTTACTAATAATTACAATGTTTTTTTTTTTTTTTTTTGTTTCTTGAACTCAAAGTTGCACTTTTTTTTTATTAGTTGCACGAGATTTATAAGTACAAATGATAGTACATATATTTAATAAAGTTTGCAAATTATGTACAAGAAATATATTACGAACTTTATGAACCCGGTATGGAGTCAGGTTGAAATGTTCAGTGTGACACCAAATTGTTTTATGTGTCCAAGAGAATACCACATCCTTTAACACTTTTTTAAAAAAATATTTTCCCTTGTCAATATACTTGTGGTTGAAAAATGAACTACAAACGATCATTTTATTTGTTTACATATTAATTGTTGAACAGTTAAAAAAATCAAATCCTGTTAAACTTACTTTTTTTTAGTATCTGCCGTTCGGATACTTGAACACATTTAGATTTTCAATCAATTTGGTTGTGTTCTGACGTGGTTTTTAGGCCCAGGGAACGAAGTTCCAAGGGTCTATTGTATTTGATTCCGTTCATGTAACGCCAAGAAATAAATATCTCAGAAAAAAAA
>JANSTX010009590.1:0-19127 GCA_027564355.1 Penthetria funebris | reverse complement strand
ATACACAGTACAACACACCATCCATATAAATACCACATATTATTTAATTTAAAAAGTAAACAATCTTTTTCTTTATTTATTTTTTTTTTTTTTTTTAATTCTTGTTATTTTTTACAATACACAAACAAGAGCCAGCAGCATAAGCCACAATGATGAGCCACAAACAAAATTTTATTCAATTTTTAATCACTCAAAACAATTGTTTTTATACTATTATTATAAATTAAATTAATAATTAATCACAAAAACTAATACACAACTAACAATTCGCGTTCGCGATAAAAAAAAAATAAAATAAAATAAATAATAAATTGTATTTATTTTGAATAGAATTCTTATAATATTTCGAGACGTATCCACTTTCCTAAACTTTTAAAATGCGACTGAATTTGTCGATGTTTCTTTCGTTTTCGTTCTATCAAACATCAAACAAAATGGCAATTAATTGTGTTACCCGATCATAATTTTTTTTATTGCATAGTTCACAATAGATTTATAATTTTTTTTTTGTTCTTAATAATACATATTGTATATTTATGCGTTCATATTGTTTGTTTATTAACTGAAAAAATGCAAAATATTAATTTTTTTTTTTTTGAAATTTATTTTCAAATTAAATGATATTGATTTTATTGTATTAGACGACACCCTCTTCTGTATGTGATTTAACAAATATGTATGATTCTTATATGAAAAATAATTTATAATGGATTGGTTATTAATTATTATTCATATCCAGACATTTTTACTAAAAGTAGTTAGTACAGGGCACATTAATTTTCATATATTGAATATCATGATAATATAAATGTGCGGGTAATGCCCTTACGCCACCACTATTCAGATTTTTAATGGTTAATAATTTAGTATAAATAGAAATATTATATTCAACAATTATATGATGAGTTATTGGATTTTAGAAAATGCAGACCACATATATATTTTAATGGAATGGATATATAAGGGTAAAACACGAGGATCATTAGAACGACTTGTCTTGAATGCCATCATAAATTTAAACTCATCAATTGAACATCAATTTTTACAGGATAATAATAAGAAGAGAAAATTTAATTAAAGTATTTACTAGTACTTATACACTTTTGTATTATTTGAGGTAATAATATAATGTGTTTAATGAAAAAAATCTAACTTGTCAACTGGAAATGCAAGAGGCATCTGGAAATAAAAATTCGAATTTAGCTATATGATGTCGTAGTTATTAAATAGTATAAAATATTAAACTTTATTTGCATATATTCATTTCTATCTAGGATTAACATATATGGTAGTTGGCAGAATATAAAATGATTAAAAGATATGTTATCTAAAAATGGAAACTATATATAGTGCTGATACGAACGATATTCATCTATAAACAAAACTATATCATGTGATAATATACATGAAATCTTTAAGGCAATATTTTGTGCAATGTGAACAGCTGTGAAATAAATGTAAGTAGAAATAGAATTTTATTTCACACTATGCTTGACCGAAATGATGAGATCCAATTTCAAATGACACTCAATTTTTTATTGCGAATTTATGCCTGCAACGCTATATATACGTGGTCATATTTTTCTCTATATGGTCATTGGTGACAAATGTGTAGTGACCGCTACTATCATCGAGGTTGTTCAACTAATATTTACGTCCACGCGCGTACCTCGATCACGGTATATGTCAGTTATATGGCATGTGATCGAGGCTAAAAAGATGGTGCTAATGTCGTATTTGTCGACTCTGTTGGAAAAAACAACTCAACAACAAACTATATATAGGTAGCTGGGGATTTATATGCACCACTCTGGTTGGTTGGTTGATTGGTTAGCAGTGGCGGATCTGACTATAAACCTTTGAAGTATCCAAATTAGCACGTTGGTGCCGTTTTGATACCACACACTCGAGGAAACCCGGTTAATTATTGCAGATAGGCACACTAAATCCATCTCGTGGCGTTTAGAAAAGCCACCAGATCTCTTGGTCTTTTAGTTGCAATATCCGATAGATTTTATTCTATATGCTTGCCCAGCGTAGCCTATATCTATGCTGAAAAACTGTTTGGCATTTACATAGAATGTGCTCTGTAGTTTCCCTTTCATCTACATCATATCGCAACTGCAACAAAAAGAATTAAAAGTGTTCCCCGATCGGTCTGTATACCGTGAGCACTGTAACGAATCTGACTAGATCCCGACGTGATAATTGTAGGAGTTCTTACGTATTACACCGCCCAAACTTGGACCAAGTAATATCGTAGATAATCTGCATGTAGGTAGCCATTTCCAACTAAAAAAAAATGTGGTATGTCTCACGATTTTGCGTGCCATCCTTGCGCAGAGGTCATGCTAATCTACTCTGTATCGTTCCAATTTTTAGTATAAATGATCTGCCGAAACAAGAACATGCACCACTCTATTGAAATATATGTATAACTGGATAATTATGATTAATCCTATATATTTTCCAGTTGGCAAATTTCAATTATAGTTATTTTAGTTTACATTTGATGTTATTACATGCAAATTTGAAACGGAAAATTAACATCGTTATGCCGTTATAGTCCAATATATGCCCTCGAGGCGTGGTCGTTTTATGGTATGAAATTCATAAGCAATTGATGTAAGGGTTAAATTGCGACTTGATTTTGGACGAATAGTCCAAAATCAATATATGCATCAGAGCATCTATAATTGTGAAGATGTTCGAATTATTATACAGTGCTCCAGATTCATTAAAATGAATCAATGGTAAATATGTAAAAGTATAAATATATTGTACACATTTCTTAATTACATACATGCATTTAATCCGTCACGCTCGATTCACATCTATTTTCTAGTTTCTGCTCGAGCTGTAAATGGAATTTTGGTTGGAATATATACTATGTAATGATGTGATCGTATATTGGTCTATGTATATATTATAATTAAACACCGGGGTAGTAAAAGTTGTATTAAATGTTAATAAATAGCTTTTAAATACCCCCCCCCACCCACTATCATATCTATAGGTTACTCTACTCATATTTAACTACAGATGTGTGTGCCGTGTATCGTATATCCAGAAATTTGATTACATATTTATGTCATTACCTGACAAAACCAAATGGCATTTCCACATCTCTAGAGTATTTTGTCACCTATTGACATATACAGTTTCACAGCTTTTTATATTGTATTATTATGATTTACATATCGATATGTGGAGTTGGTTGAGAGTGCATCTATACTAAGTTGCCGAATGCAACGTTCTATTTTGTTATTTACGAATTTCTGATCTTTGAGTGCCTAATGTGTATATGAAGAATGAAATTTATATCTTTTATAAATGGATTGGATGATATAATTACAGCGTACAGCGTGGATTCCAATGGTATGGTGACATGAATAGAATAAAATTAGTGTATGAAATTGGTCACAATAATATAAAAAAAAAATTATAAAAATGCAATAGACGCTAGTACTCGTAAACATTTTATGAAAATCATTTATTATTCACCAATAAAAAAAGAAAAAAATCTCACGTTGATTAATTTAATGATTTTAATCGATCTTAATTTTTAGACAAAGTTTAATTGAACATATGACCTTTATTGAATTAAATTGATAAATATTTTAATTTATTCTGTGTTTACGCAATAATTTTTGCAAACTATTTATTTGTTCTTGTTGTTATAATATACATTCTCGTATAAATTCAATGAATTTTTGGAAGAAAATACTCGTTCGCGTAAAGTGGAACCTGAGGTTGTAAATCAAGAATAATATTGTAATAACGGTTAGCAGAAAAATTTCATTCACTTGATTATGTGATCCCTATATACTAATTTCGACTTCGATCTACATAAGTTAAGTGTTATGCTGTAGAATCGTATTTCTTGAATTCCATGAATTTTCTGTAACATCTTAACGATTTGATGTAATTAAAAACTTATTAGAAATTAATTTATTTTCATAATATCCAGTTTTTCTAACTTTTTCAGAGTGGATTATATTTATGCATTATCTTATACAAAATTTACAAGAGTCATCTAAAAATTTATAAATCCATCCTTAAAGGATTCTAAAAAAGAAAAAATTACAACAAAGGTGAATAGTATAGGTATTGTGCACACTTTTTAATCACAGATATGTCAAGCTGCTTATGAATTTATTGACAATTGTATGTGATAGAGTTTGGTGCAATGGAAGGCCTTTTTTATCCCTAACAATCTATACAGTCTTTATTTTTTATAGTTTAACATATTTCGGGTAAGGATTCAAAATATTCTGAATTTAATTACAATTTACTATTACTATACTAGTGTAATAAAATAGTGTATAAAAATTAAGTGGATAGTGAAGCAATCAAAATATATGCATTTGTTGTACGTAGAGGCACCAATAATAATACCAGATATATATATACGTGACCACCATCTTTTAAAATCTCAGTCACACACCTACTGACATATATTATCGCGATCAAATTTTAATATTTTATCCGATTCAATTGTTCCACTCCTGTTTTACTTTGAATATTGTTAAAGACACGCGAAAAAAATACACTATTTAAACTATTCAGAATATTCGACACATTTGAACTGTAGTTTGAATATTTAAATATTATATCATCTGACAAAATTGATGCTGCTATAGTATTTTTTGTTGGAGTTGCACTTTTTGAGCATGCTTTCACTTTATTATAATTGTGTTTAACTGATCATTAAACGTGATCAAAGCAAAGCGATTTTTGAGTCTCGAGTCTCTTTAGCTACCTTATACACTTGCAACTATTTCACGTGTAATTGCAAAGTATCGGCAATATATTAATTTACAGTTAAAAAACACATCTCTAACAATTTTAACTGAGTGTATTTTGCAGTTTCGTTCACCTCGAGAAGTTGCAGTAAGCAATTGAACAGGAATATGCAACTTATCGAGTCAACGCGACTGGGTGAAAAAACACATGCAAACAACAAATTATAGGTATAGCTGGGAATTTTCTGCACCCACACTACTGGAATATTAAAATGTATAATTTGGGTAATTATGATTGATCGTATATTTTGCAGTTGATTTATTTTTATTATAGTTATTTGAGTGCATATTTAATGTTACATGCACATGCATATTAGAAACGATTTATTATTAAATTGCCATCATAGTGAAGGTGGTACTGTATTCTCCACTTTAAAAACGTTCAATACATCAATACCGGATAGAGATTGTAATCTTTGATAATTATATACACACACTATAAATTCAAATTAACCGAAAGAGATACGTTCATTGACCACACATTTATAGTCATGCAGTTATATATTATTTGTAAATAATCAGATATAACTTCACATAATATTCTAGAACTTTGACAGTTTGATTGATTATTAAAATAGAAAAATCGACGGCCGGTGTATAAAGTCATATTTTATTTGTTATATTTTTGCTTTTCATAATTTTAATTGAAAGAAGTTTCTGTAATTGTCAAGTAATTTTAAAATATAAATTAAAACAAGAATATATTGAATAAAATTTATATGTTGTGGTCAAAAAATCGTAGAAAATTACGCAATATCTTAAGAAACATTAAAAAAAAAAAAAAATTGTGATAGTGCAAGAATTTGTAAGTGTGATATCATCCTATCAGTAAATTAAAAAATTGTATCCTGGTTTAGATTATATACAAAGATAATACTGGGTGGCTTTATCTTTATGTAAAATAAAATTTAATAGTCAGTCGGTAATTGAATTTATTTATGTAATGTTCATTTGTATCAGCAGTGTGTTGTGTTTGTGTACCAGCATTTGTTTAATAAATTGAAGAAAACATTAATTTCGCAATAAAACGCATTCCTTTTCGCGTCAGTTAATTACAAAGTACTTAACATCTAAACAGTTCGTTATTACTTCTTTTAATTGTACTTTAAAGTTTTTAGATAATCTTTTTAAATTATTGGAAAAATATCATTTTGATTGAATTTATTGAATGCCAGAAGTTCAAATCATCAATCATCCAAAGGTAAGTCTCAATTTAAAACAAATACACCTTTTAACTATAGTTGATATGATTTTTTTGTTTTTAATAACTTAAATGAAATTTATAAATAATTTTTAAGTATCTTATTCGCCTCTTCTTTGTATTGATATTTCACCAATGATGAAATTCGAAACAAAATATAATTAATTTCAAATTTAAGTAATAAACATTTTCAAAAAGGATTTTCACTATGGTTTTGAATCTAATTGTTGTAATTCAAAATTGACACATTACATATTAAATGAAATTCCAAGAATAGTTCTAATTAGATTAGATTACATAATCTTTGAGGTGGTTCGAGAATTTTAAAATCAGCAACAAAAGTGAATTGAATTATTGACATCGGAAACCATTGATTGATACTAATATATCATTTCAAACAGTCGTGGACGTACAAAGGCAATGGGCTTCTAATTAGAAAATAGCATTCAATTCCACTAAACAAGTAGAACACAGCTGTGTGTTTGCATCTCGTACTGCTGAAATACTTCAACTAGAATACTTACACTTGAAATGTCAATAAATGTCCTAGAAACGAAACAACGTTTCACAAACGTTTTTGCAAATCGTTTAGTAAATGGACGACGATCGACGATACTAAAACCCATTCATTGGATGGAGCATTGAGTCAGGTGTCGGTGAAAACGTTCTTGATTCCATTAGTAATAGAAATGCAATTGACATATAGAATCTGCGGTCATACAATATGGTCAATTGCACAAAGAGGTTTTTGTTTTTAAAGTGCGCGGCGGTATAAGTGACTTTTTTTTTTTTTTTGTAAACATTGCAGTCTGGACACAACAAGCATCAAATTCAAACAATATGAAGAAAACTTGTTGTCTTGCAGGCAAATTAATAAATGGAAATATGGACTGAGTACTTTTACTAGCTCTTGAATATGGCCGTGGTTCTATAGTGGCTCAGAGTCTTTTTGACCGAAGACCGGCAACTACACGGTTCAGAGATTCTGCATTAAGTCGTGGTGTAAGTCATTCGGCGCCAATAACATATCGCCCGACATGTTGAAAATATACTTGATTTACGTTGCATTCATATTGAATCCCATTATCAGTGAAGTGTGGTTGTCTTATTGATATTCCTACCTGATGGCAAGTCTTCTGTATCTTCTTCTTCTTTCGTTATATCATAGACCTGTGTTTTTCTAACAATTTTACAGCTTTCTCGCCATCTCTTCGGAGGCTTTCCTATAGGCCGTGTTCCACCTCGATGTTGTTTCATTGCAATATTTGCGATTCTATTATAATACCATCTGGTTCTTGTCCATCTTAGTATGTCTGAAATTTGACATTCATTTCGGATATCATCATTTGTGATTCGATCTCTGAATGAATGATAAGATTTTCATTTCTGTTGTCATCATAAGTTGTTTAGTTTTGAACGTATCACTGCTGGTTTCCACTGCATATGTTAAAATAGGTTTAACACATGTTTTATAAATTCATACTTTACTTTCTAATAACATGAACTTGTTTCTTCACATGACGTCACGAAGACATCCAGATATTGATGCAACCTTGTTGGTGGAAAGTGAGTTTGATAATTAAATTGTCACAAATAGGTAAATTGAGAACTGGCATGGTATTGCCTTGCTGACTGATTACGATAAACAACATGTTTATAATAACGATTGGACACATTTCAGGCCTAGTCAGATATGAGAGTGAAGTTTTTAACAACTTGGTAAAGTACAGCACACTAGTCGGTCTAACGATCAATGTTTCAAAGACGTAAAAAATATGAAAAAAAGATTGGATTGGTACGCCTATGACATTTTCGTCTAAAGAAATAGTTGAGTTTTAGTATTTGGGACATTTTTTGATAATTGATGGTAATGCTGGAATAAATGTAAAATTCCGGATACAACAGACTCGGTAAAAGTTTGGTATGCTAAATAGAGTTTGGTGATCATCACAAATTTAAAATTTTCCGAATCAAATACACAAACATCAAGCGAGAACAGAATTGTCAATCGACAAATGTGGAATTGGATCGGCCATACATAAAGGCGACCGGTGGGTGCAAAATGCGCACTTGACTGGGATCCTAAGGGTAATAAAAACAACGTTGGCGAAGAACCGTCATTAGGGTAGCTGGTATTAGTAGAAAGGAATGGAGCGAACTGTAGGTACCGGCCAGAGATCGTTAACACCATTACTCCACTGCTCTTGCGTGAAGTAATGGTCAAGATGATGCTGATGATCCCATTGTTCATGGTCGGATTTGACATAATTTAGAATTTAAGCAAATAATTAATTAATTTTAATTCACATAATTACTGTATACAAAAATCGAAAAAAAAAAATTAAAATAATTAAATTGCGTACATGTTAAATGTCTTTTATGTATACCTTAATATGATAAATATTTATTCTATAAATTATATATTATATTAATCTATTTTCAATCGATTTGTCATTAAGTATAATTTATTAAATTATTTATTCAATAATAATTTGAATATCATAATATTGAAAAATTATACATGTACTCAACAAGTGCAATTGTAACTATCTATTTTTTGTCTACACAATGCCTGTAACAATCAACTATCAATAATAGCGGTATTCTTTAAAAAAAAGGTATGACAGATCTTCTATTGCATTTGTAGTTTACTAAAATGTAGTTCAGCAAGTATGAATGGAATTACGAAAAGAGTGGGTTGCCGACTGTCATTAAGATTACTCCAAACCACATTTGCATCCAATCAATGTCACCGGTAAATCGATTATAATTTATATCAACAATGGTGTATGTGATCGAGGTAAAAAAATTGTGTTCATGTTGTGTTGAATGTCGATCCCGTCTAACTAAAATTCGGTCAATAGTTTAAACGCGAACAGCACTGATTTGTCCGTATATACACTTATTGGTCTTTTATAACTATTTATTAATCGAAAAACTTATAATCAATGCCCAAAAAATCATGTATGCATTGATGGTCGATTTGTTTATAACAGGGGTTTTTTTTTTTTGTTTCTTCAAGTTTGTTGTTCCCTTTTAAAATGTTTGCCATACTTCTGTTTTACTTTATTCCTTATTCGGAGTGGAGCTTCTTCTACAATTTTTTGTTATGCCACGCAAATATTTGTTTTTTTTTTTATTCTCCGAATGACTCGCAATTTCTGCATACGGTTCATTCAATTGTTTTTAAAAAAAAAAATTATTGGTCAATATACGGTCCCATAAGTCAGTTTGCGCCAGTCGAAGTACAGTTTACATTTTTTCTCTTTTCTTTTGGTTGTATTTTACTGTCACATAAAATCCCATTTCCCAGGTTTCCTGTATACATTAATATGTTCATAAACGTCGATGTTCATTAATATATACCCTGTCGTGCCTTTTTTATTGTGGACAACTAGAACGGATTATTCAGTCGTAATATTTTAATTTAATTTTGACGTTTTTAGGGACCGATGCATACATTCATTGTGAAATGTCTAATTAAACATTGTGCATGTATAATTTGTTGGATAATCTTTTTATGATTCTATTTTTTTTCTTTCGTAATTTTATTGTTTTATTAATATTTAAATGATAGATTAAATTTCATTTACTGTTTAATGTGACATTAAATTATGGTGTGTCGAGACAGTTGAACGTATTAAATTTATCACAATCCGTATGAATTCACTGGGTGGATTATTAGTTCATTAATATTTAATCAGAATTATGGTGATCGTCAAGGTAATTATTTTATCAGCATATGTCGGCAAATTGGTCCAGTAAATTTAACAGGATCAGTTATAAAAAAAATTACTACAGTCCGGACCACATTGGATATGAGATTAATATAAATTTAAATTCAAATTCAAATATCTTTAATTATATAAAAATTGTTTAAGTACAAATATGTAAGTGATTCATATTGTAGACATGTTGATCTAGAATGTATTATTGAATGGGCGGGTATAAGGACAGAGACTGGAAAAAGGATCAGATAGAAACCAGTTTTTAGTTAAGGTATGAGTATTGGTGGATTCTGAGTAAAGGAATATATACTGGTAGTGAAAACTCACCGAATTATATCAATTAAACGATGTCAATATTGGGAGGACAGTAGACGTGTATATACTAAACTCAAATTTGGTGGATCGACGATAGAAGGTTAATAAATCGATGTTGTCATATAACTTTCCATTATGATCCAGATAATGGTGGGTGTTAAATTCTATGGTGGATTGGTTCTTCAAATTCCGAGACTTTTTTTTTGCCACAACGCCTTACAATGCTGGATTTTTCAGAATCCATAATTTTATTTAAACGAAATTACCGCCTGCTTCACTGATAATCTGTAGATTTTATCGATGCCATTGGTGCGATATTTTCTACGAGTACTATGATGATCCTTTATCTTCGGTTAGTAACAGATAATTTTGATCTTTCTTATGATGTACATATTATCGATAATGTAACATTGGTAATTTCTTTCCATTATATATTTATATATAAAAAGTAAAATAGTTATTATCTCGATATCAGACTAATTGATGAATCGTGTAGTTTTTACAAAGGCGATATACAATATAATTAAA
Organism: Penthetria funebris; assembly: GCA_027564355.1. NCBI lineage: Eukaryota > Metazoa > Arthropoda > Insecta > Diptera > Pleciidae > Penthetria > Penthetria funebris. The sequence goes on along the minus strand of JANSTX010009590.1, from coordinate 8,550 downwards.
TGTGATGTATATAATCAGATATTATCATTTTAGTGGATACTTTTAGTTATGTATATTAGGATTATGATAAATAAATCATATGATGGGCACACACTATCTTTTTAATTTTGTCAAGGAATTTAATTCTTATTCACCTATGATATATTAATATAAAATCCAATATATGTAGAAATCGATATTTATTGAATAAGAATTTAAAATAAATATCTAATTATATCTTTAAATATTTATTTAAGCTACTAGTAAATAACTTTTTAATAGACGTAATGTTCAAGGATATTTTGGTAGTTAATGAAACATACGTAAAAATGTATGTGAATTTATTGATATCATGCATAACAAGCACGATTCTGTTTCTACTGTTAACCGATACAATTGAAAGAATCAAATAAAATGAATAATTTGAAAATTTTGTGTTTTCAATTAAATAATAATTATTATAATTATTGTCCTTCAACATTTCTGTAAGAATGCTGTATTTAAATATCAATAAATACTTGATTCAAATTTTCGTCGGATGTGACATTTGTTATGTTAAAAGTTTATGACCAAATACAATTTGATATGAGAATTTGTGAAGACAGCAGTGTCGTATTAGCCCTAGGGCAATAGAGGCAATGCCTAAGGGCATCACGACTCGAAGGGCAACACAATTTCATTCAATTATGAAGAATTAAAAAAAATTAAACACAGTTACTTTTGTACGACAGCTTTTATTTGGAACTATCGAATTATTAATAACGATTTTATCTCATATACAAATGATACAAATACAAATATAAAATCAATTATTTTCTGATTTCTCTATGTTCTTACGTCTAATTTTTGCTGCAACAAAAGTGTCAATGACTTCATCAAAACTAATTGTTTCTAATACGCGTCGTTCAATACAAATTAGAGACAATGCATTCAATTTGTCATCGGTCATGCTATTTCTTAAATAGTTTTTAATGTACTTTAGTTTGGAAAACGATCGCTCGTCAGTTATATTGGATCGAATTCAGAAACATCCGTTTGATAAATATCACATACTTTTTTACAATCGAAATTCACAAGTTGTTCACCAATGTTTTGGCTTTGTTTTGAATCTGGAACATCTTTAATCGTTTCATCGTTTTGTTGAGTAGATCCAGTATCGGAAACATTTGTATTTTCTGATGCATTTGACCTCAGTTCTGACGACCACAAAACAACGGCAGGAGCCGGCACAAAACATGTGTGTTATTTTTGGTATTTTTGCAAAATATATAAATATATAGTTTTCTACTTCGAGGGCAACATTTTGAAGAAAAATGTAGTTTGCCTAAGGGCAACATGAAGTAATAAGACGACACTGCTGTGAATACATTTCAGTCTATGGTCTAACCAATTATGTACTGTTTTCGACTGATAATCTACAAATTCTCATTCGATAAAATATTTATGCTTATTGATAAAAAACCTGTATTTTTGCCATTCAAAAAAACAAAACGATAGTGATTTATTGTTTTAGAAATAATAAGCCATTTAGATTTATATCAGTTTTTATTAACATCACGAACACCTGCCCTTGATACTACTAAATTTATTTTATTAATTTATAAAATATATGATTTTGTCATTTACAAAACTAATATTAAGGAAAGTTTCCGGTATATGATTTAATTCCAGACCATACAATAATAATACAAGTAATAATTAAGTACTATGAAAATTAGAAGAGAAATAGGAGGCAGCCAAACACTGAACTAAATCCAATAGAACATACTACTCGAGGGTTGTCTCAGAAAATGAAATGATCATAATTAACTACATATTTGTTTGGTGTTACATAATACGGCAGATAACACCTCAAATATTTGGATTAGATTACAAGTACCTAACATTACCATAGAATATCATAACTAGCTCTCACATTATATCACACTGATTGAGATAAGAATTATATAAACAATCATTTATTTTATAAAGTGCAAAGTTTACCATTTCCTAAGCAAAAAAAAATCAAACAAGCGAGAATTCAATATTTTAATTATAACACAAACCTCATTTGAATTAAGGTGTTTTTTTTTAATTTGTTAAAATTAATACAACCGGATAAGTTATTTACAAAATGCAAGAAACGCAATTTTTGAACAGTTTATAAAAACGGATAGGAACAGTAATTGCTGCTCAGTTCTAATTTGTTTCTTATTCATGACAATATAATAAGTATTATGATTCACTTAATTATATTTACTTGTACCATTAACTTTATTAGTATAATAATAATAGCCAGAAGTGAACCATTAAATGATAGTAGCAAACTTGTTATGAAGGATGGAATGACTCTGAAATTAAACCCGTCTAATCCTGCAAGCAGACAGTTTTCTCATGAAAATAATAAAATTTCATACAATAATGAGAATATAAGGAATCAGGATATAATGACTTCAGTACCTCCAATTCAGTATCAAATGATACCGCAAAATTATCAACAACAGCCTCATCGGTATTACAATCAGGATTTACCATCTAGTCAACTTGGGTAAATAATATATAGGTTTTTAATGTTTTCGAAATAAGAAATATGTCAGGAGCCATAGTAAATATGTGAATATTAACTATATTTATTTAGTAAATCTACATTTCCTGGATATCCGCCATACAATAAAATACCTTTAATGTCACACAATGATACAGGTTTTAATTCTGAAGAAAGGGTAGGCAATTTTCCAAATCATTTTCGGTATAGAATACCTTCACGACATGAATCAAATAATAGACGAGGCTATCAAGGACAAGGAGAATTAAATTTAAATTCTAATCAATGGATGCATTACGACAATATTAACCACAATAGACATGCAAAACATATGGTATCTCCAATACGAGCGAATCCATCATTTGGATTTGTAAGACCTTCAGGCCGTCAAGACGTTAAAAGGTTTTGTTTTACTTATAGCTGCATGAAGTATCGATGAATATTTTAATATATAATTTACTCTTTATTACAGTAAGAAAATAAGGCAACCGCAACAAAAACAACTAAAAATAGAAAAGGAACAAAAATTAAACACAAAAAACAAAATTACATTGCAAAGAAACTTAGCACGGATAAGTAGAATTAGTCGATTAAATCAAATACAACGGCAGACTGGTAAAACTTTAAGTTACATGAGAAATGAATTTATTAATGCATTATGGAGCGGGGTGATTGTAACTGCTGTAAGATTAGCACCAATATTTTTATTTGGATTGAAATTGGCATTTCGATCATTTATCCCGTTGACCAGTTTCAGTGGAATAAATCGAAATGATATATTTGATGATACAGATAATAATAGTATTCGGTTACGTGAAACTATGGAAGATATTGATATTGATAATGATGCAATTGAAGACAATATTATCGATGATGCAAATATTAAGACATTGGGAAAAGATGATGCAGAAGACGATGGAGGTGATGATTATGAACTAATAGATACTACTAATAATAATAGAGTTGACATATATGATTATTAGTTAGTTATCCAGTATTGTGCTTTGAAAATTAATCTAATTTATACATACACAGTTTAAAATACAATTTTTGGTATTTCTTTATAATTGTTTCTAAACTAAATCTTAAATATTCTTTAATTACTTTAATTAAATTTATTCATTTTCATATAGTAGTTTATAATATTTTTTTAACATGAATTAAATTTTAAATTTAATCTTTATACATATATATTTTGAACTACTTTCAATAAGTAAACTGAAACAAATTTTGACAAAATATATTACATCTGAGTCTTTCATTCAAGATGTGTTAAAATTAATATCTATAATTGTTATACAAACGTTATATTATTTACGTTTTTAGACAGCCGTAATTTTAAATTAATTTATTTCAAAAAACCAAAAACTTCTTTCCTTCCAATGTCATCAGATTTTTTATTCTCTACTTCAAGAACACGCAATAATTCATTGTTTAGGCATTTTCCTGCCGATATACCAAGTTCAAGACTTTTATTCAACGTATCAATATGAAATGATCCATCACCAGATGTTCTAATATTTGTTATTATTTCTAAAACAGTTTTATAAATTTAATATAATTTTACGAACAAAAAAAAAACTAAACCTTTATTATTATAATAAGAAACACCAACAACTAAACTCGCGGAACTGCATACTTCTTCTTCCGAAGATGGATCAACTACACTATGTTCACCAATCTTACAGAGAGTAACTAATATAGGCACCGTTTGAATATTAATACGTTCACAATCATACGGATCATCTGATAATGATAACTCAGTATTGCCACCATCCATTAATACAGCTGTAACACGTGGAATCCGTGTATTATATAGAGCGCCCTTAACAGCTAATGATATTGCATCAAATAAATTTCCACCACATTCTAAAATCTGATAAAATAAAATCTGCTTAGTTACGATATTGATTTAAATCTAAAATGAAATTTAGAAAAAAAAAATAACTTACTAAAATATCAACATACAATTTCCAACACTGTTGTTTTGGTAAAATACACAGTGTTTTTAAATTAAATGCTTGACTTGAATGATATGCTTTTTGTAATGTATTTGATATTTCCATAGCTAATTCCTCGCCACCACGACCTTCAAATTCTGGTGTTGCATTAGCTGAACAATCTATAAAAAAATCGATTTTGCCTTCATCATCTTTCTCAGGTGTGGGTACATCAATTTCAGTTTTGATACCAACTAATATGTCTGTATTTGCTAACCGTAACCTTGCTGAACCGCTTGCATGACTTACAATTCCAGTTTCGAACTCAATTGGTCGATAATCTCGAAGACCTCTACCGTCACACCGAAAATCTTCCTATATATAATGAATATAAGTAATTAACAAATAAAATTATTAAGCATCATAAGTTGCGAAGATCCATATATTTAGATTTTTCTGAACATCACTTCTTCTTCAAGACGAAATGAATACAACTTTTATCAAATGATTTTATTTTTGAAGATTTAAAATTTATCGATAATTTTGATTTTAAGATTTTGTGTGACACTTTACACTTATGATTTTAAATTACCTCAACTCCGTGTAATATAAAAGTTCGCTCTGCCTCGCTCAATAATATATTTGCCATTGTATATATCAAAAATGCTTTTATGCAATTTAATTGTGATTCAATGTATAAAGCACAAAAATTAATTTTCGACTACGGAGCTAAGGTGTTTAAACGTAGTAAGAGGTATTGATGTTAATATTTTTAGTAATTAAAAAGGTCAATAAAATACGTATTTTGTATTTATATCTCCAGATATATTATTTAATTATTATAATTCTTTTCTATTATCATATTTAAGTAATTACACTGGTATATCTTAGCAATTTTATGAAGTATACGTTTATAACCTCTTTAATCGTAATTCGTCATATAATTTCGAATAGCGGAACTGGTTAAGCTGTCGCCGCTTGTATATTTATATGCATTTATAGTAATATTGATAGTAGTACTAAAATATTACTATAAATGCGTGTGCTGCAGCAGTGAGCTAATGTCAAAAATTTCAAATTGACAGATTATTTTTTACATGATGAATTCTTGAACCGAAACGTAATTTGGATCATTTTAAAACAGTAACAAATGTTTTTTACAATATTTTGTTGCATTAATAACTAAATTAAGCATAAATATAGGTATATTTGCATGTAATTTATGAAGTATAGAAGAAGCGCAGTAACATCTTCAGAAATATTGCTAAATAAAAGTAAGAGTTTATAGATTTTTCTGTTATTATGTTCACGAATTTACTTTAATATTTAGTGTAGATAAGGCGATAAAGGCATCTATTATAAATATATATATGCAATTATATATTTATATTGTATTTACTTACGGATACACTTAAATTTATCTTATCGTTCAAGTAGAACAAAATAACATATAAATAGAAACAACATCTTAGTTAATTATACATGCGATCAATACTAGACTATATTCTATACCATTGCAGGACATATTCTTTCCCAAATATTTGTACATATTGTCTAAAATTTAGAACATAGTCAGTTTATGCACTTCATTTATTCATGAAGGTTAGCCAGTTTGTGCTAGCGTTATTTTTAGTTCTAGTATGTTTAATTAGAACATACCTGCTACCAAACGTAATTTAACGTCTACATTTAAAGGTTTCTTTGTGATTGCCAGTTGCCTCGTATTATAGATTTGCTTTGTATTAAACGTTTTCGTATGAAAGTGACTGCCTTTTACGCTCTATATAAAGTTTGAAAAGAAACCACAGGTTGTTTAGTAATACTTTCCCATTGGCAGACATATGATACATTCTATTAAATACATACACTCAACCTGAAACGTTGTAGTAATTATTGTTATTTTACTAGTTTAATTCATTTGATTCACATAGCTTAATTGCGTTTTGTAATTGATAGTGGTTTTCGTATTATACTTATTTATAGCTCAACTTCCAAATCATATTCATATATCAATCAATCGCTATAATTGGAAATTGATTTCGTTTTTAATTATATCATTTAAAGAAGCATGAACTAAGTTGACCCATATAGCTTGGCATATGCCGTGCAGAAAGCTGGAAAACACTTTTTTGTATATATATATATATCATTCTGAATGCTTTTAATATTATTTTTATTAAATAATTACAGCTATGTTTTAAAGGTTTAGAACAGTAAAATTAAAATATCTATTTTTCATCACATAATAACATTTTATAACATATAACAATAAATATGTAATAAAATAAATCAATTAATATAAAAAATTAAGACCATGAACAAAACTCATAAATTATTGCTAGGAATTTTTCTGCTACTATTTGTAGATATTATTTGGGTATCATCTAGTGAGTTAACAAAGGTAATAATAAGTTCAAATTTCCTTTATTTTATTTTATTAATTTTTTTTTTATTATTATTCAAATAGTTTTTATACCAAAATGAAGATTTTGAAAAACCATTTTTTTGCACATATTTTAAAACATCAATGTTTACATTATATTTGTTTATGGTTGGATTAATAGCACCATGGAAGGAAACATGCAAGAAAACAGAGAACGGCAATTATACAGTAATATTATATATGCTAACTTTATTTCATATGGATTGTAGATTTATTTAAAAACTTTTCATTGTTTTATTTGATATATACTTTAATAATTTGATTAAATATTTCGTTTATATATTTAAAATTTAATATATAAAATGTAATATGAATATTTTATTTTAGCTAATTGATCAAAATGCAGAAGATGAAAATGTATTTTTAAATGAAAATACTTTGGTAAATATATTCATAAACTTATACTATGTAGTCAGCTCTCAATCATTGAATTGTCAAGAAAATGTAGTAATGATATAATTACAATTTTCTTAAAAAAAAATATTTAAGTTTCCATCGTTGGACATTGTATTCACATAATATTTTTAATAAATTGCTATTTTCTATAAAGATTCAATTATTGCTTCTAATATTTATTTTACTTAGCTTCTCGAAATTTTTTTATAGTCCTATTTTCTGTTCTATTAATTTACGATTTTAGTATTTCAAGTTTTGAACAGCGATAGAACACTGCCTGTGTAAATGTTGAAATTTTCGTTATATCTAATTTTCGAAACGTTGGTTTTGAAATTTATGAGTAATATTTATATTTTCTTATCGTTATAGAGTGACGCAACATTTATTCCAATAAAAACTGATAACATTTCGGGAACGGAAAGTGATGATTCTAGTATTAAGAGTGTTCGATTCAGCAAATTGGCTGAAGTAAGAGAAATGTCTCCACACGAAGCAACTGAAGCATTAATGTCACGATTATCCTATACAGCAAGTTTAAGGGTAAGGCGTCAAAACACACATCATAAAACAGGACGCACAGCACTAATGTTTTGTATCTTAGTAAGAATATTATATAAATTTCTATAAAATATACAACAAATCATCATATTGTTAATATTAATTTTAGTGGTTTGCTGCAAATTATTTATTTCAATTAGCATTGGAACAAAATGAAACTGCAATGGTTACGCTTATAAGCTCAACTTCAAGTTTTTTTATTCTAGTTTTGGCTCCACTATTTCCAAGCTCCAGTGGAGATAAATTTACTTTATCAAAATTGATTTCAGTTATTATATGCATAATTGGTGTGGTAAGTTCTGTTATAATAATTTGTACGTTATATCTAAAGTATTAGATTTTAGTTAATTGACAGAAAATTTATAATATTGTCTATAATGACATATTGTTGTGTTGCAAATGAGGGAAATTCATTCCAAAATATGATCAATGAAATACGATATTATAGTATATTGACTCTGTCAAATTTTTAAAGTAAAGAAATTCTACACAAAATTTCAACTTACATTTACTATTATTACGGAGCTATTATATGTTTTAAATAAGTAAATTTAATTTGTTATAGGCAATGGTCACTATATCAAACATTAATGATACTAAACTATCGAAGGGTGTAATTTTATCTCTTTTAAGTGCATTTTTGTATGCAACATATTTAGTATTAGTAAAGCATAAAAGTGATAATGAGGGGAAGATTGATATCCCTTTAT
>JANSTX010009579.1:0-19128 GCA_027564355.1 Penthetria funebris | reverse complement strand
CGTTTGCCTTCGTTTTCTTCATTGAACTACTTTTATGTAGAAGGCGTGAATACGATGTGATTACGTCGGTACGACTAATTCTCGCCCTAAATTTACCGTCTAAGCAGTCACGAAAACAAGTTCATCGCGTCTACGAGCCGACCATAAAATCATTCGCTACTCTCGAAACTACGATGTTGTGACGACTACGGTCGGTAGTCTTCATGGATAGTATTCACGACCATTTGGTACGTCTCCATAGTCGTAAATACTAGACCACAACTAATTTTGTTGCTTGCGATTGCTTTAGAAAAGATGGACGTATTTCGGCAGGACAAGATACTTTATTTACATCTAATACATAATACTGTAAACAAGCGCATTAGCAAAATTCTGAGTATTCTTGAACATAATTATCATAGAAAATTTGAAAATAGACATTAATCAGTTTGATTTTTATAATGTTTCCATTTTATATACAATTTTTCATTGTGTTTGTATAATTTTTTTGAATTACTAGAAAATTATACAAGAAAATAATATAATTTAAAGTGTGTTGAAGTCATCAAACGTAAAAATACTAACAGTTTTTGATACATCTGTTTTCCAGCAAAAATTTGCCATCTCTAACCCAAAACCTCTCACGGCAAAAAATTGTCGATTTCGTGTCAAGTATTTATTGATAAATATATTTAGTTGTGGTTCACCTATATTTAAATTAGTAGTTGAAATTTTAAAAACGACTGCAGAATTGTTTACGTCAACTGTTTCTTCTTCTGTTGTCCACCAGTTAAAAGTTGTAACCCGCCTCCAACGCTTCATTATTTAGGGAAGTTTTTAGGATAACTTTACTTAAAAAGTACTTTACGTTAATGATATAATTTATTCTATATTCTCCGCAAATTTCTTAAATTTTAAAAAATGCATTGCTTACCATTAATTTTTGGTGTTACTTAGATTTCAAAAATGCATTGCTTATAATTGTAATTACTTATTTTTGATGTGAAAATGCATACGTTGAATAAGTTGTGGGGTAACCTCCACTATACATGGGAGGTACTCCAAGGAGTAATCTGATTAAGTTTATACTCACACACATATTTTCAATTACAATATCAGTTATATATGTAAAATTTGAAGTCTGTTTGTATTATACAAACAATTTTAATTTAAAAGAAGTAAAAAGTTTATACTACTGAATGAGTACTCCAATTTTCTTCATCTTTGAACTTAGCCTAACAAATCAAATAAAAGTAACACGTGCAACACGTCCGTTCGTCCGTCCGTCTGTGCGCACAATAAATTGAGAATGCATCGAGATATCGCTATGAAATTTTGCAGATATTATAGTTGAAAAAATATGTGTGAGAGTATAAGCTTGGTATAGTATAAGCTGTGGAAGCTTCTATTTTGTAGATCATAAAATCTTGTATAGACTGAGTGCTCATCATGTAATTTTTCATTGCAATTATTGTTTGCTGTATTCTATACAGCAAACAATAAGTAGTTACGCAAGTATAATCTTCTTGGTGACAATTTTTTCAAATAACGAACACTATCCCACACCAATGTTATAATAACTGCTAAGGTAGTTGTTTTATTTATTTAACAACATTTTCGTATAAATAGCCCTGGATGAGCGGTTAAAGAAAAGGCTATGTTTTATCAATTAGTATCATAAAAATGTCACTTGCAATATAATACAAACTTAATTTATTCAATGTAACAATTATCACAAATTGTACCAAATTATTATTTCACTTTATAAATTTATTTGAATCTTATTTTTTCACAGTGTAGAATCATTATTGAAGCTTTACTTGGTGATAATCTGTTAGCTGCAATACCCCCGCTTATATATTGTAGTAGAGTAATTTGTATCGAGAACATTTATGTGTTTTCTCAATAGTTGTTTCCACAAATGTCTATACTATTCTCGGGGGGAGGCTTTTCCTAGATTGTTATTCATAATTCTCGATATTTCATTTTTGTTAAATAATGATAATAGATGGCGCGGTGCAGATAGTATTTGTAGAAAATATATTCGAGGTGTAATATAATTCTACAAATAATTGTGTAACATCTATATAACTAAACACTCTAACCTGTTTTCGCACGATCTTTTTAGGCACTGGGAATAAAATCTTACGCTTTGACACGCTATGAAATTTTGCACTTGTCACTTTTATCTGATTTCTGAGGCTAATTTCAAAGATGACTTAAATTGGAGTACTCCTTCAAGTACCTCCCATACATACTTTTTACTCCATTTTTTATTTTTTAGATAAAATTGTTTATATAATACATACAGACTTCAAATTTTACATATATAACTGACATTATAATTGAAAGAATGTGTGGGAGTATAAGCTTTATCGGATTACTCCTTGAAGTACCTCCCATGTATATTGCGCACGATAACTTGAGATTGCTTTGACAGATCTCCATGAAATTATGTACGCGTCATTTTTATCTTATTTGTGAGCGATGGCTCGATGGTGAGAAAAATTGAAGTACTCCTTCAAGTACCTTCCAGAGAAACTTTTTACTCCTTTTAGATTAAAATTGGGTGTATAATATCAAAGATTAATATAATTATGTTATATGTAATTATATTGTTCAAAATTTCAACAACAGGTGCTATAAAGAAATCATATTGTTGAAAAAAAAACACTGACCCTTTGGATAGAAACGTTAATGAATGAAAGAATAAAAAATGTTAATGAATAAATTTGTTTTTGCATCTGAATTATGTACAATAGAAACACAAATTTGATTTTTTTTAGGTTTTTATTTAATTTTTTAAAAAGTTAGAAACGTATTTCAGGGTTTTATACGAGTTTCAAATCTTTTTGTACACGGCTTTTTTAACACGGTTAACTGGAGGCGCGTTAAAGACATTATCCCAAGGAGATGGCAAAGGATTTTAGACTCATCAGTTCAACTAGTAAGGGTGTTGGAGGGGCCTTATGGACACGGTAACACACTAAACCTCTTATGCTACTATTTAGCGCCAAAGTTGTTGCCTAACCGAAGATTTGCGGCCAGCTATCCCACACGAGCCGAGTGGAAAAGCGAAAACCCCTTAGATGGTTGCGATACCATCATTTGGGGTTTTCTCAGACACTCGACTACCAACAGTTTGGCCACCATTATTTCGCTTACCTCCCTGGTCTGCAAATCAAAACTGTTGGGACACTATTACCGTCGCATATTCCTTTAAGCTCTTAGGCAATTCAAGCGTATTTCAATTGTAAATGCTTTCTGTATGAAAGGCATGTGCTTTCTTGATGTCTGCTTCAATTTTCGTACAACGAATGGCGATGGGGCCAACGAATTAGTCAGGTAAGTGTCCTGTCTTGACCATTACAAACAAACCGGCCTGTACTAAACGATGATGGCAAATGCTAGGTGAAAAGCGCTGCAGATTATGTAGGATTATTTGACCCCGACTATGGGCGGAGTGAAACGAAAGAAATCCTACTCACGGGACACTGGCCGGTCGGAGACCACGCGACAAGTTTGGGTAGACGAAAGGAAAACTGAACTTTGATTGTATTTCTTGTTAGCTGTGTTTCGGATTTTAAGCTAAGACGAGACGATGATATATCTGTGCATAAATAAGTAACATAATAGAATTTGAATCCATTAATCACTATGCACATAATATGAAATCTGATAATTGTAATTTGATGATAAATAAAAACTAAAAATAAAATTAAAATAAATATATCAAAACAACATATTATATGAAGTGAAACTTTTAATTAACAATCTTAATAATAATTTAAATTTCATGATAAAATACATAAAACTTCAATTTCACTTAGTTTACATTAGTTTCCTTTTTAAACATTATTTTAAAAGTTTATTTAATTCGCTTCATCATAATAAAATTTATAAATCTCCTAAAATTTTCTAAATTCAAAAAAAATTAGGTTTTTAAGCGCATATTATATTTATTACAAATTTTTATTGTTATTAACTTTTGTATTACTTATTAATAGCAGAGTTTAATTTAGATGATGCATTCTATACTTGTGCAGAAATCAATAGTAGCGAATGATTACGAAAACACGAAAAAATAAATATTAGTAGATCTTCCAAATTCATATTAGTTACAAATTTTGATAGTATAATTATGGATCACATTTAAATTACATCATATATTTAATTTACTTATCCGATAATAGAATTGGGTGGAATTAAATTAATCCGTTTTTGATTAATTCAAACGCACAATACTTTTTATCTGTTAATTATATATATATATATATATATTGATGAGATTTGAGTATCTAGCCAAAAAGCTCGCCCGATTAGTTGTAAATCGTTGTTGAGAACATTGTACATATTTACTCGATAGTAAAAGTCTGGATTAAGTTTTGAAAGTAGTGCACAATGCCAAACTCGATCAAATCCTCAGATATAACAAGTGCAAGACTCTACTCTTGATATCTGTTACGAATGTCATCATATTCGCAGTTGATCGTCTGATCGAAAGACGTATTGCCAATCATTAATTAGATTGTTACACACCAGAAAAGATACAATTTTATAGCTTAGAATTTTGTTCAAGACCTTTTAATATTATGGAAGTCACGTCAGTAGGTCTGTAGTTGGATGTGTCGATTAAACGACCTCTTTTAGTATTGACTGGAAGTTGGTTTTATTACAAGCTGAAGGAAATTTACCAATTTAAAGAGGCTCTAAATATGTACGGCAGGGGAAAGAATGGGAATTGAATCGAGTACACACTTAAGTTACAAGTCAGTGAAATTGTAAAATACCGAAGAACCGTCATTAACGAGTCTAGGAACTCTGACGTTAGAGATGAATTTCTTAATTGATGTTTCTTTGATCTATTGCACTTTTGTTTAGTTTGGTTTAAGTTTTCACAATTGGTTATAAATAGTATTATAACGAGCAAGACTTTCCATTAAATTAAAAGTATAAAGATAATTTGGACTGAATGTTTTATACAAATACTTGAAAATAAGATTTGTGTTTATTTACACCCATTAACAATATAATAGCACCTATTGAGTACAAATCTATGGATGTTTTTGACAACTTTGAAATAAACATCTCAGAAAAGAAATAATTACACCGATGTGTTAATAATTGAAAAAAAAAAGTTGATTTTAGCATGTTTGTCCGTCCGTCCGTCCGTTGTGCGTACGATTACTTGAGAATGCTTTGAGATATCGCTATGAAATTTTGTACATATCATTTTTATATGATTTGTGAGCCAAAGTTAGAAAAATCGGAGTACTACTTGAAGTACCTCCCATAAAAACTTTGTACTCCTTTTAGATTAAAATTTGATGCAGAATACAAAACAGACTTCAAATTTTAAATTTATAACTGATATTATAACTGAAAGAATGTGTGGTAGTATTATAATTAAAAATATATAAAAATGTTAACTTGATCAGATAACTTCCTAGCGTACGTCTCATGTATTATTTAACTCCTTACTGATTAAAATAAGTTATATGATAGTAACATTCACTAAATTTAATGGATATTTATATATTATGTTGTGATCCGTTAAACAATTTCCTGGGCATACAATAATTGGCAACTAAATATACATTTCTCTCGCTTTAATTATAATTTCGTCAGAAAATTGAATCAAATGCAAAACTAAACCGAACATATTTAGCAAAACATATATACGATAATTTCATTTAAAAAATTTCAAAATTTTCCAATTAAAATAATAACTGAAAATATGAACAGCTTATTTTACAAAAAGCATATAAGTATATAAAATTATATATTTATATGTGTTTTTTAAATAATATGTTTTAAATTACGAATAACTATTAACATATGTTTTTTTCGTATTATATACTCGTAATAATATATAATATTTATTACATAAAAATAAAATTTAAATCTGTCAAATCAAAGTCGACAAAGTCCAAGCAGTCGTGGACTCTACTGACTTTGACCACTGAGCAAAAATAATAGAGATAATATATTGATTTGAATGTACTGAGCAAACTGATTCAGTAAATAATAAAAATGGCGTTTGAAGTCGGGTTTCGTATGGATTTTGCGACTTCAAAGCACAGAGTCGAGCACAAAGTCGAGTTTTCGTAAACATATAATGGTGTAAAGTGAGCATAGTAAGATTCTGATTTTCAAGTTATATATTTTCAAATTAAATATTAATTACTCATTTTTAAAATCAGGTATAGATTTATTTAAAAAAGAAGAGTAATTTGTATTGTAACTCTTTAACATCAAATTATTAATTCCTTTTCATCATTTATTTATTAATTTACTGGATAGTAGGCATTATCAGAAATCGATTAAAATTATATTTCTGCAGTGATATTTTTATAATTTTTATGCATATTTGGTTAAGTAAAAAAGAAAAGAAATAAACACATGCATGTTTTCACATCACCTTAAAATATAAATAAATTAATGATATAGAAAATACAAAATTGTGTTAGTAGATCGAATATAACAAATTAAACTCTACTATATAAATATATATATATATATGTTTTATGATAAAAGTTTTTGTTTGTTGGATACAAAATTGAATTAACTTTTTTTCTTACTTTTTTTAACTTTATTGTAGTTAAAAAAAAATGTAGCTATTGGTGATAGTTGTTTTTAATTAACTTTTTTTTATTTGATTGAAAGTTTAGCCCAAGGATGGAAAATCATGTTCATCATCAACCTTAGGAGCATTTTGACCAACACGCTTGTTATCATCCTGAAATAAATAAATAAATATAAAAATTTGATTTACTAAAATTAAAATTAAGGTGAAGGATAATACATTTAACTAGCCTAATTATTCTGCTCTAACCTGAATAGAAAATCCGCATGTATTCAAAACTGACTATACTTGAAATTAGTGTAATTTTGATTAAAATTACAGTAATTTCAAATACTTGACAAAGTACAAAATCAAAATTATGTTAATTGAAAATATGTTAAACTATACATGTACATACATATTTACAATGTTCGTAATTGTTCATTTTCTTTTACACTCAAATTGAGATTTGACTGATGAATATAGTTGAAAACAAATATTCAAGGATACCGTGATTTTAATTAAAATCACGGTAATTTCAAATAATTGACAGATTAAATCAAGTATTATTTATAATATTATTTATTATATAATTAAATTCTAAATTTAATGCACTTATATCAGATAAAGGTGCATCTGATAATTAAGTTAAAATGAGTTACAATAAATATATTTTTGGTTTTTATATTGCAATAATTTATTTAAATTGGATTTGAATGTAAATTTATTAATTAAAGTTATAAAAATTGATTTTAGTTCTAAATTATGTTCATATTGCCCGCCATACAAATTACTTTCCAGGCGAAGTTGCTAACGGATTTCTCAATATCATAATAAATTAAAATAAAAATTATGTTAGATATAAATATGTTAAACTATACATATACATACATTTACAATTTTCGTAATAATTTTCCACTTTGTTTACACTAAAATGTCAAATTTGAACAAAATGTCAAACAAGAAAAATACATACACGAATGGGTTCATTTGCTTACATTAACCATCGTCATTTCGTAAAATTACGATTAATTGTGTATAATTTCAATTTCATTGAAATTTCCCATTTATCGTCATTTGAGCATCCAAATTACGAATATTGCAAAATTACGATAATTTCGAGTGTAGTCTGTCTAGGGTATTATAATAATACTTCAATGAGCTTAGCACTATAATGACGAAACAAAATGTTCAATGAACAGAACGCATTTTAAAATACGTTACATAGACCATATAAAATATAGACAACATAGTACCAAATACAACACATCATTATATACGACTAAATAACTACTTTTGGTAATGGTCCTTGGCAAAAATGCAGTATCACCACTCATCACACACAACATTTTAAACATTACCAGATAATCAAACAAATACAATTGTAATATCTAATACTATTGACAGATCTAACAAGATAATCCACAAAAAGTGGATAATCTGCTTGTTACACAACCACCGTCACTAAACGATTTTGAATTTAAGTGAAAATCGTAATCTAGAACAGGATTACAATCGCAATTGAAAATCGAAAATAATCTGGTTCTGCAATGCGTTACGGAAGTGAAAGTTTTGAAACATCAATGATTTGCTATTAATTTAAAATATTTTTTTTTAAACTGTAATGTCAAAAATAATGTTATCATAAATTAACCAATCCAGTACGTATGTCATGTGTGAATTTTCAAATTTCAAATCGCAATTGGTAGAATCGATAAAAAAAATATTACAAAACATGTAACTATTAGATTTCAAAATAAATTATTAAATAAGAGAAATTTATAAATAAAATTCAATTTTACATTTAATTTGTGAAATTATTTTTGTATGTAATGTGTTTCCAGCTTGCTATTGAGATGCTTTTTAACCAGTCTACAAACACAATGTTAACATCATCTTTTTAGTCTCGATCATATGCCATTACTTAACACATGAATTTGTAAAGCAAAATTCTTTTTCTCTAAAAACAACTATTCCATTTTCAACTATTTACTACAATTGTACTACATTTAATATTGCATCATAAGAATTAACTAATCAGTTAACAAAAGACTATTAGAAAGTAGAAAAGTCTAAATTAAATTAAATATTGTCAACGAAACTCACATTGCGTTGACGAGTAGAAAAGCGTTCCATTGGTGCTCCTTGACGATCATTCCGGGGTGGCATACGACGTGGTTGCTGTGACTGTTGATTAATTTGTGATGTCTGAATAAGTGGTTGCTGTGTTTGCTGCTGTTGTATTGGTGGCTGAGGTTGTTGCTGTTCAATAGTTTCTGATCGATCGTCAACAATGCGATCAATTTGATCCAAATCATTAGATTTTTCAGTACTAGTATTATTTCGGTTTCGTGTTAAATCATTCGAATTATTAAACGCATCCCGTCCACGGTTTCCTGTACCAATATTACGACCACCTCCCATGCCACCACGTCCACCACGACCACCACGTCCTCTTCCCGAACCTCTTCTTGATGTATCATTAAAATGAAATTGAATATCCAAAACGTGCTTTTGTCGACCGACTCTTTGGGGATACATAGATGGATCGTATTCCATTTCTTCTTCGCTATTTTCTTCATCCTATAGTAATAAGAAATTTATAATAATAAGAAATTCATAATAAATATATTTATATTAAAAACAAAAAAATAAATTTGGTGATACGTATTCCGTGTTAAACTGTTACAAACGAAGATAACTTTAAACAAAATTTTGATATGATTTTTTCAACTAACTATTGTAGTTATTATGAAGTCGGCAGATCAAGAAATTAATATAGTCTTAATGAGAATAAGAACGAGTTTGTACAACTTGGAACTAAATTTTGCCAATGCATTAATAGTCATAGAAAACTTAGTAACTTTACTTATGATTAATTATCGTAACAGCAAATTTAATGTTTTACAATAGAAACAATAGTCGCAATTTCAAAAAATGTACACTAATCAATTGGAATTCAAAGAAAATGTGAAAAATATGTGTCTTGGGCTTGGTATAATAGTTATTAAAAGCAAAATAGTTAGTATTTTTGTAGAAATTTCTTCCTGTTCTTAATATTACTTCAATTTTAAGCTTCGAATTATTTAAAACATCACTTTATGTTTCACTAAAAATTTAAAGAATGAATGATTAAATAAATAAAATTTAAAAATGTACCTTTATTTTTCTATTTTCTAATGGCACCATTTTTTTCCATTTGCTCGTATCTTCACCTTCACCGGCCATACGAATATTATAATTAGGTTTATTTCTTGGAGGTATTTTAGCTTTCCATTCATCTAGGGTTATCTCCTTGGCCTCTTCTTCTGCTATTTGTCCGGTGGTTATATTTCCTTCATCATTTTTCGCATCCAAATTAGTTTCTTCTTTTTGTTCCTTATCGGGATCCCAATCAGTATTTTTATTATTAATATCTTCAAGGTCCTGTTTATGTGTACCCCAGTTATGCGCACCACCGCCCTCACGTTTATCAATAGCTTTAACTCCAGTTTTATCAGAACCAGACTGTCTATCAAATTCTCGTCGGCCTCCACGCCCTTCACGACGTTCACGCTGTCCACCAGTATGACCTGCATTGTTACCTTCACCACGATAACCACTGCCACCAATTCTGCGTTCCCTATTATCCCGGTTATGATTAAATTCTACTGTATTTCCATTATTAAATTGTCCATGAGTAGTCCGCTCATCACGATTATTCCTATAATTTCGCTGTTCTCCATTTTGCTTCGAATCTCTTGTCTTCGATATATCTAAAAATATATTACATATAAATTATAAGAATAGTGTCTTTGTATACAAACAGTGCATATGTATAAATTTCTGAGAGAGAGAGAGAGAGAGAGACAGAGTTATAGATACTGATATAAAAACGGAGACAGACTGACATATAGAGAGGGAGTTAGGGAAAACTGACATATAGAGGAGTTAGGGAAAAACTGACATATAGAGAGAGGAAAGAAAAGACTGCCATAAAGAGGTGGGAAGAAAAGACTGACGTATGAGAGAGCGGGAGATAAAGACTGGACTGACATATATAGTGGGAGGGAGAGAAAGACTCACATATATAGAGAGATGGAGGGAAAACATTGACATATAGAGAGAGGGAGACGAGAGGAAATAGAAGAGGGGAAACGTAGATATAGAGAGGAAAAAAAGAAGATAGAGAAGGAAAAGAAGGACAGACAATAAGAGAAAGAAAAGACAGATGGAGAGACAGATAGAGGGATAGAGTAAAAATTAATATAAACTAAAAATGTCAGTTACCGATGACGTGCGTAGGTCACCACGGTAGCAGTGAGTAAGTAAATATATCATTATGAATTGTTTTAATTTTTTTGGGAAATATGTAGATTCATGTTCTACGATGGGTGATAAAATAAATTATACCGTTATCGGAGGAAGCATCTCTTGTAAACTATTAATTATATTAGTATTAAATTATTGGCTGTATTATATTACACAAATTAGTTTTAGCGCATTGCCAAACTCAATTGAAAATGAGTAATTATTTTGTTCTTAATTTGATTTTTGTTTAAATAACGTGTTTGTAATTACCCTTAAGTTATGTAAATGTGCATACTAAAATACATACGCAGTCATTAGCTTCGAAGTTTTTTATAAGTTACCAAGTGATTTTCAACAAATAATACAATGTATGCAACATATTGACAATAACAACTGCGATGAAATTGCATTATTTTGACAAATGAATTTGGGGAACAAGTTTTTAATGTTTCACAAAAAACTTTCTACATAATATACTAAATACAAAAAACTTACTACATACTAAACAACATACTTTCAATTCAATCCAGTTACATTTGAATGAGATTCATATTTTAATATTTCACTTAGAAAATGCATAAATTAATTGTAGTTTAAGAATTGCCATTAAGAGTCATCTTACAAAATGAAAAATTCAGTTATG
Organism: Penthetria funebris; assembly: GCA_027564355.1. Taxonomy (NCBI): domain Eukaryota; kingdom Metazoa; phylum Arthropoda; class Insecta; order Diptera; family Pleciidae; genus Penthetria; species Penthetria funebris. Next base: position 7,651 of record JANSTX010009579.1, on the reverse strand, counting down.
TAATGATTATAGATATAATTTTTGCACTACGAAACTGTAGTTATGTAGTTATTATTTTGGAAAGTTTTATTTGGAGAATAAAGTTTTTAAATCCATAAAAACTTAACGTTTCCAGTTTTTTACTTTTAACGTTTAATTTCTTGTAAAATAACATATTTTGTTTTCAAAATATAGCCACCTAGCAAACTTATAAATTACTTAATATAATATATACAATAGTACTTCTAGTGGTCTGGGTAAGGATCAATCACAAAAGTAAAGTGAATTCCTGCAGACGACTTTCAATATTTGGGAAAATTTTTGACAACTGACGGTGGTATTGAAACAGAGGTAAGGTTGCGTAAACAAAAGCTTCGGCAAATGATTTTTATGCTGAATGAAGTCTGGCAGTCGTCACAAATTTCAAAAATCTAAAGTTGAGCATTTTTCAAACAAATTGTTTATCGGTACTATTGCATGACTGCGTAACTTGGAAGGTGACAAATGATATCGTGTCACAAATTCAATTTTCCCTTCAATTTAACTTCATGTATAAAAGCTATTTGGACTTTTTTCTAAATAACACATCTTGGTACTACGTTCAGTTAGGTTGCCACTGTAACACCAACTTTAAAAAAAATCATTCTAAATTGACTTTGTTTTTGATATCTCCGTACACGGAGATCTAATTGGGGAGTAGTTTACCTTCAGAATTTTTACCAAAAATGAACTCATTTATTTTTTTATTTTTAAATTAACCTGGAATAATATAATTCCCTTTCTCTTTTCTTCTATGTGACGTTTGGTTTTCCTTTCGGCGGTCGCTTGACGCAGTCAGTAACCCAACTCATATTTTTCAAATGTCGCCAATGAGTTCCTTCACCAATTTTGTGTTAGGCACTTATCGGCAATTTTAAATATATGTTTGATATTTAATGTATATTTAATTCAATTTAAATATATATTTTAATTCAAGTCAAATATGAAAAAAAAAAAATTAAAAAAAGGTTTGCTTGAGAAAGGCAAAGTGGCGCTCGTCCCAATTTGTTTATATATTCGATGTCGCCTTACTATCCTTTTCAAACTATATATGCATTAACGAGAATGCTATTTTAATTGTTAAATCCATTGATCTTCAAATTTAATTTCAAATTCTAATTATTACATTTTTTAGTAAAGTATTTAAAATACTAAAGTATTTTATTCAAAACAAACTAAAAATTCTGATTCAGGGTAATTAAATCTAAGTAGAGTATGAAAAATCGAACGATAACTTGAGAACGTGTCACTTTTATCTGATTTGTGAGGCTAAGTTCGAAGATGAGGAAAATTGGAGTAATCCTTCAACTACCTCACATACATACTTATACTCCATTTAGATTAAAATGTTTTGTATAATATATACAAACTTAAAATTTTACATATATGACTGATATTATATGATTGAAAGAATGTGTTGGAGTATAAGCTTAATCGGATTACTCCTTGGAGTAATCCATACAAACTTAAAGTTTTACATATATAACTGATATTATGATTGAAAGAATGTGTGGGAGTATAAGCTTAACCGAATTACACCTTGAAGTACCTCACATATACGCGCCATTTTTATCTCATTTATGAGCGATAGTTCGATGGTGAGAAAAATTGGAGTTCACCTTCAAGTACCCCATACAAACTTCTTACTCCATTTAGATTAAAATTAGGTGTAAAATATCAAAGACAATATAAGAGAATGCTTCGAGCTATCGCTATAAAATTTTGCACATGTTACTTTTATCTAATTTTTATCTCATTTGTGAGCTTTAGTTCGATGGTGAGTAAAATTGGAGTACTCCTTCAAGTACCTCCCATACAAACTTCTTACTCCTTTTAGATTAAAATTGTTTCTAAAATAGGATAACACCTAAAATATATTGCTACCAGTACGCCTTCATTCATTTACTTCTTTTACTAGTATATTATCCAATTGGTAGAAATTTCAGTGGTTATCTTTTCTGAAACTAGTCTGTTCTTCACATAATATGCTGTTTTTAACTAAATGTTTCTCTAATTGTACACATACAAATTATATAAAATATTTTTTCATATATTGGAATCATATTTAAAGGTATAATTTATTCTGGTTCACTGTAGCATCTTTTACCTTATCTACCGGCACAATGACTGTATGTTTCCAGCAATTTGTGAAAATATACCTTCCTCGAGAATTATCTATAATTTTAATTACCACAGGAAAAATAAGAGTTCTAGCATCCAATATAATATTTGTATTGAGTTCATTAAAATCATTCTTAGAATTTATCATTTTTAATATTCGAAATCAATTTCTTTAATTTTCCTGAATGATAAGAATATCACTTGCAATTTGTAAGTATCACTATAATGTACGATTTAAATTCCATTTCCTATTTCCTTTATGCTATTATGTTTATTATTGATTAAAATACTGTCCACTAAAATTTCTGAAATCCGTTTATATTTGTTCTCAACATTGTTTTCTAGTCTCCAATTTTCGCTCTTATTTTTGATTCAATATACTAATTTTTATATACATACTAGTGTCTCAATTTTCTATATACATCACATGTTTCTTCACTTCTCAAGAATAAATTTTAACATATCTCCATGACCATAACGCTGTAAGTATATATATTTCAATAATTTCATGACCTGTTAATATAAAATCCTTATTACCTACCAAATTTACATTAATTATCTTATCTGATAAAACATAACTTAGAAGTTGTATTTGTAACTCTTGTGTATTCATTATTTACTGCTTTAAGCCAAAGCGATTTTAAGTCAAATAGTCAATATTAATATCACCAATCCCAAAGCAATTTTTCGTATCTGCGTTATCCTTTATAACGCTTTTAAATTTTTCTACAAAATCTACAGTTTTCATTAGAATCACTAGATTATTATAAGCTCGACGATTAGGAAGTGTTATTCTGGGATGGAATGTCATATATGTCCAAATATAAATATCATTGAGGATGTGTTCTTTGAAACTCACAAAGTTACTTATCTTTATTGTTTATCAGTTGAAAATAAATTTATTTACATGAAGTCATGATTCGCGGTCTTATATTTAATTTCAAATTGCCTGTTTTCTTTGATTTTGACAAAAGCATGACAAAGGAATTAGGGTACTCATAAAATAAAATTTAAAAAAATGGAATATTTTAATTAATTACGCTTATGTTATAATTTTTTCCATATTAAAACAATATGTAATTATTTAATTTAATTCACATGTACATGACGATGGGTGTCTTGCATTCACCTCATTTTCAGTTAGGACTAACCTTCAAACGACAGCTGTCACATATCACATTCTATTCGTTTGTTTGTGAGTTATTGTGCTAAGAATGACGATGGCAAAACAATGGATCAAAAGCAATTTCGTGTTTTAATTTTACACTGCTTCTTGATGTGAAAAAATACAGTTCAAGCGAAGCAATGGCTGAAAAAGTGTTATGGGTACTCCGTTCTTCTTCTTCTTCTTCCTTTCCTTAAACTATATTCAGGGTCGACCCTCCTACTTCTCAATCTATTTCTCCATAAGTTTCTGTCTAGTGTATCATCACTTTATGCATACAATCCGTTCAAGTCGTTTTGAACAACTGATAACCACGTAGCTTGTGAGCGACCGCGTTTCCTAACATATTTTCCAATATTCAAAGTAAATTTAACGCAGTAAGTTTTCGGTATACGCACTACGTGACCGAACCATCTTAATCTACTTTCAGTGATTATATTTTTGGTGAAAGTAACTTTTAAACTGCCTCAAATATAGTTGTTTTTAATTCGGTCCTTCAATGTTACACCTGACCATCTTAACATTCTCCTCTCGGTTGTGTGTAGTTTCCGCATATGATATCTTCTTACAGCCCAACATTCAGAACCGTAAGTCATTGTTGGTCGTTCAACAGTTTCATATACCTTCCCCTTTATCTTTGGTGGCGTTTTTAGATCACATAAATCTCTAGACACTGATCTCCACTTAATCCAACCGCACTTTATTTGATGTTGAATATCATCAGTACTTCGTATATTTTACCAGTTGTCTTTCGGTGGTCTCACAAAACTATCAGAGAACTTTTTGAATATTCCAAAAAAAGTGAAATCACAGAAGTAATATCTAATCTAACTTGATTAATACTCTCTCTGAAACGAAACATATCCATATACACTAATATCAGTCATTAAATTGTATATTCGTCTTCGCATATATATTATGTGATATGTGATATAACAGTTTTTTTTTAATTAATTACTTTTTATTTCAAATACTTAATTGCCGATGCAAATACTTAAATAAATTAGCGAATAATGCTCAAATGACATCAAAATTAAAAATAAGTATACTACGAATAACAGAAAAACTGAAGCCGATAACCAACAAAAATTTTAAAAAATTAACATAATAGTGGTACATGATAATTAAAATTTAATTTTTGAAATTGTTTCGAAAAATTATAGCATGTAAATTGGCGTTTGTGTGTGTAGAATTTGAGAAACATTTAGTATAATTTCATTTAGTTGAAACTAATCTTCTTAATATGTGTTTCACTCAGTACTATTAAAATCAAAATTATAAACTAATTCTACCATTAATTTAACACCATAAACTATTAAATTGAAACAACTTGCATGGTGCAAATTTCCACATATACCGTTACAGCCAACTTTTGTACCCTGTCCGAAATTTAGTAATAGTAATATAATTATTTTGAAAACAAAAGTATATAGTAAAATATTATTAATATTTTATCGAAGTACTTAACTTAACCCAACTCTCCCATTTCTATTTAATTAAATCAAATTTCTTAATTTCAATTATAAAATAGAATAACAATTGCAAAATTTCTATCCATACACAGTTCTTCGATGATGTAGGACTACCAGAAAATTCTCAAGCAATTATTCAGTATAATAATGAACAAATTATATAGTATAAATCATATAAAGCAGATTATAATTCACTAAATTTCACTTTAATTAATAGATCCTGGACATTATAATAAAGTTTCACAGATCATCAAAACAAATAATAATAACAATACAATGATATAGATGTAAATGAATGTAATATTAGAAACGAATTTTATGAGCCACACTTCAGAAATTTCTAATCAGGCAATAATATGATTTAACCATCATAACTGATAAGCAAAGATATCAACTATACAGATATCGGAAATTGACCTAGTTGATTTGATAGATGGAACTCACAACAGTATTAATCAAGATGGAGCAGCAATTAGATTTGATGATTTTATTGATAAGAACAATATAGTTATTACAGCTTTGGAAAATGATGCAGATCTAATTGTTTCACTTTTTCCTGCAGTCATGGTATAGAACGATCGAGAAAATTATAAGATGAATTAATATTATATTTGGAAAATAATGAATTGACAAAAATAGCCACTAAAGAATTTAATATTTAATACCAATGTGAATTCTGCCATAAATTTTGCATCCAATGATAGGCGTTAATTGCATCATTTTCAAAACAAAATTAAACACAAAGAAATATCAAGACAAAAAATTCTCAAACCGATCTAGCTAAGAACAGTATGAAAATGGTCAGTATAAATAACTAGATGCAATTTATCATTATTCGATTTGGGAAAAGTAGAAGGACATTGTTTTATGTGGAACGAGGTAATTACAGGAATATGCTCCAGAGTAATTGCAAGCTGATCAATAATAAATAAAAAACCGAATGCGACGATTCAGATCCAGTCAAATTATACTATTTTAATTTGAAATAACATACTTTATACATAAATTTCAGAGTATTCTAGCTCAATACACATTTTATTGTATGTTAAGCTACTGATCCTATATCAAGCAAACTGAAACGAAAACGGATTCGTTTTTGCTTAGGTTTTGCGTTTCAGTTTCAGTTGAAGTGAATTTTGTGTATTTTTTACGAAGCGCAATGACAACATAACAAACGATCTTACATTGACATTTGTTTAATTCGATTCATTTTAAGTTTACTTATTGTTAATATTTTAAATTACATGATCTGTCCTAAAAAATTAAGTTTTTTATTATATTAATACATAATGAAAATATTCTATAATTATGTACAAAAATTAAACAAAACATTTAATTGAATTTAAAATGTCATAGAAAATAGATTATAATGTATTTGTTGTAATTAATGATCACGATATTTTGTTGTATCTTTTTTTCTAAATAATTAATTTACCACTTTTTATGTAGCATCGCTCAGGAAGATTCATTTTGTTAAAATATGTGTTATTTGCAGTTTATACGCACATTTTTAAAAAGAATCACGAGTTATGTAACTTTCGTAAAACTGTTTGTAAATGCTAACCTCTATACTCACAATGTAAAATTTAAAACACTATTTAAAAAAAAAATCAAACAATTTGGGCAACAAAAAATTATTTAAACTTTTTTTTATCATAACCTCAACAAAAGAAATGAAAAAAAATAATTCTAAAAATAGATGCAACTTGAAACCATATTTCCATCGAATAACTACAACATAAAAAAGATCAAAATACATCAAAATGCGCGCGCGCGATTTTTTTTTTCTTAGTATCACAAAAAAAAAATGAAGTGAAAATTGAAGAATTAGATGAAAAAAATATTGACTTTCGATGAATTAGAAAAATAAAATAAAAAAAATAAGTAAATAAAAAAAACTCACCCGCTGTGCCTTGCCGAGAATCTTGATCCTTTGTAACACGTACATTTCTTTGTTTAAGAGCGCCGCCATTTGAATTTTGGATTTCATTTGTTCTGACAGCTCCACCACTAGTAGCATTAGAATTAACATCAAAGTTACTCCTAATTGATTTGGACACTTTATGATCTTTTTCATTTGTTTTAACAAATGAATTCACTGGCACCGTTTTTGAAGGTGATACAATTGCTGCAGCTTCAATTGTAGTTGCAGTAGATGAATTTTTTTTCTTTGATTTTTTACTTGAAACTTTTACAGTATCATCACCATCATCATCAAAGAATAATTCATATCGATTCGTTGTACCTATACCATATGTGTTGTCCATTTTGATATTATAAATTTATACGATGATTGATGATTTTTATGGATAAAATTTTTATGGCTCTTTCGCCTCTTCAGTTTTACACACATCCACAATATTAAAAAGCAATACTAAAACAGCACCTTATCAACTCGAACGTTTGTTTAGAACTGACTGGACGACTAAATTAAAATTAATTTCAGTCTGAACATTTATAGTACTACAACTTATTTGACGAAATAAAATAAAACGTTACATGTATGTACAAATATGCATTACTAATAAGTATGTGGTATGAAAAAGCCTATACGATAAGTAACAAATGAAATACTTCAACGAAAAGTAATTGCAAGCCTATTGAAGAATGTTTATATATAATCTCAGATTTTAATGCATTGATAATTTCAGCTCAAACTCACATATGCATTGAGATCAAAGAATTTTTGGTTATAAATTGTCAAAATAATTAAATTGATAAAGTTTGGTTGTGATATTGTAAAAATATTTATTAAATAAAAAATTCTTGATGTAAATGTTTTTGCTAGTGTTATACTTAAAATAGTTGTTTTAAGGGTTATATTTTATTTATTATTTATTATTTATTATTTATTATTTATTATTTATTATTTATT